>JMQE01001362.1:0-23119 GCA_000731825.1 Hypocrella siamensis | reverse complement strand
AAGAAAAAAAACAAACTCCCCCCCCCCCCCCACACACACATCATGACGGACTCGCTGATATAACAAGGGAAATTTGCTTCAAACTCGTCAGATTGGCCACCAGCATGGCAAGGCCGCGAGGGACCAAGTTCACGGCAGTCTAGGCTTCTACGCAGCAATGTTCCTGCGCAACAGCGGCATGGAATGGTCCACGGCTACGAAGCATGCGCAGCGGTTCATGCCGTTGCTGCGCGGCAGGATGCCTGATTTCGTGGAGGAAATGCAAGGTTTCATTTCTCCAATCTCTCTTGAAATTGCGCGTGGTAGCCCACTTGAAGGCGGGAAAGAAGGGATCTGACAGGAATATCGGCCCCTTTCCCCTTTCTGAGCAGGTGTCGCCGACGGCGCCGGTTCCTCTCTAGACGACATACTGGCGTTGAATGTTCGGTCGGAACTGGCCCTGGGCATGACTAACGACGGCTGTACCAGTCTCGCCTTGAAAAACCAGAATGTCAGCGTGGCCGGACAGACGTGGGACGTGAGTTGCTAAAAACACGCAAGGGGAAAAGAGGCTGCTGTGATGAATGAGCCGATTGCTGACACCAAGGGGCCCTCCAAAGTGGCAGGATGCGCAAAAAGACCGCCTCGTCCTCTTGCACATTCATTCCCTGACCAAGCCGGCTCTCAGCCAGGTCACAGAGGCCGGCATCATCGGCAAGATTGGCCTCAACTGCGCCGGTGTGGGCGTCTTCCTCAACGCCGTGGCCGCAAAGGGCGTCAACTTTGACGCGCTCCCCGTCCATCTCGGGCTGCGGCTTGCCCTCGAGGCCGCGTCGCGCGACGAGGCTATCCGCGCCATCGCATCTCTGGGGCTCGCCTCGTCCTGCCACGTCTTGGTCGCCGACGGCACCGGCGCAACGTCGCTCGAGTGCAGCGCCGCGGACCTGGTGCGTTTGGACATGGACGGCGGCCGGATCGCGCACACAAATCATTTCCTGGCCCGACATGCCGAGACTGTGCGTGACAGGATCCTGTGGCCGGATTCCCTGTCTCGGCAGCAAAGGGCTGTCGAGCTGCTTGCTGCCGCCGTCGCTGCTCAAGACTTGTCTAGCGCGGCTTCTGCGTCGAGCGAGCTGGGCAGGGTGCTGGCGGACGAGCAGGGGTTTCCTACCTCGATCAACAGAAAGAGCGGCCCGGGCAGCGACAGCTCGACCTTGTTCAGCATCGTGGCCGATCTGAGGGCGGCCACGGCCGTGGTGAAGCTCGGCCGGCCGACGGAGCCCGAGGGGACTTGGCTGCTCAGGCCAGGCGTTGAGTGAGTGGTGCTGAGTAAGAGGAAGCGAGACTTGTCCCTGTGTCGGCGGCGTATTGCTGCAAGTCATGGGTGAGAATGTACATGTAATCCGTGCAAAGTTGGACTCAGTACAGAATGCTCTTTGCTTGCTTGCTATTGCTATATGGAGAGCAGCCAGACCAGGTCATGACCCGATCGGCACGCCCTCAGCCTTTCCCACAATTCCCTCCCAGGCTTGTCATGCAGAGCGTTGAGCCAGGGAAACTTGGCCAAACATGCCCTGGCCTCGGTCCACGCCTCCAAGTCCAGCTTATCCGCCAGCCTCGTCAGCTCCGGCAGCAGCCACTCCCCCTCTAGATCGTCGTCATGCCAGATGCCACCCATGAAAAGGGCCCAGAACCGCAGCTCCTCGTGCACGCCTCGCACGCGAACAAGGTCGGCGACTCGCTCGGACACGGGCGCATAGTCCATGATGCGGCTGGACCCGCGCTGCACCAGCATCATCATGACAAAGACGACCATGCCGACGTGAAAGGTCCTACTGGTCGCGCAGCCGCCGGAGCCGCCGTCGCGCAGCACGCGCCAGCCCAGCAGCCTGTAGAGCAGTGACACGACAATCTCGAGGAACAAGAAGCAGTCAAGCGTGGCGTTGCCCCTCTGCAGCCCCGTATTGAACAGGTCGCAGAGGGTCATGATGTCGCGCAGAATATCGCCGAGACGGTCGTCCAGCTCTGCGTTGTGCGCAGCGAGTCTTGCCGTGTCTGGACGATGCAAGGTGAGGAGGCCCTTGGAAGCAAGCACGCCCAGGACCCGGGGCATCTCGTCGCGAAAGAACATGGGAGGGTCGCCGTACTGGAGCGAAAAGAGGACGTCTGTTCTATATTGGAAGAGAGTCAGTTTATCATGGTGAGTTTGGCATGGAGTGGCTTTTTTATCTCTTCTCCAGCACACACACACACACACACGAAAAGAAAAGGCAGGCGTACTTGCAAATCTTCAAGACAAGGGTCAGACTATCGCCCGAGTCAAACTTGTCGAGCCCCCCTCGCAGCTGTACCATCCTCATCAGCCCCCTGGTGTGCATCGCAGCGGCGTCGTGCTCATTCTTGATCTGCTCGTGGGCGATGAGGGCGACGACCATGGCCACAGTCGAGTCTGCGAGGGCGTCGGAGCCCTGCAGCCTCCGCGCCACGGCGCTAAAGGTGTGCGATATGTTGTAGATGGCCTTGCGGGTTTCGCCGAGGCCGAGAAAGTGCTCGTTGCAGGCTTGCATCATGGAAACGGTGCACATGTGCGCCGCATCTTTAGGCAGGGTCAGCAAAGATTTTGGGGAGGAAGAAGGGAGAAGAAACACCAACAGTCGTCGTCGCTGGTAAACAAGTATCGGAACCAGGCCAGTCTCACGTCGTGCATCGACAGGCCGAGATGGATGGGATACAGCCGCGCAGAGACATTTGTGAAGACTTTTTGCGACAGGGAGCATCAGCATGAGGCCCTTTTGATAGCATTGGGATAGCACGACTAGATGTTTCCACGCCCGCACGTAGTGTAGCGTAGGTTTGCCTAGGTAGGTAGCTAGCTACCTGGAATGGCTTACATGCGTTGACCACCTCGAGCGTCGCAGGACTCATGGTTAAGGACGAGAAGCCATGGCCCATGACCCTGGCAACGGTGCCGTCGGCCACGCAGCAAAGCCATGGCGTCGACGACGAAAAGGCCAAGTCGTGACGGGCTGGACTGGCGTGGCGTCGAGACGGGCGCTGGAGCTTCCTGCCGGCATTCTTGCCGCGCATGACGTGTCGCCGCAAGCGCCTCCTGGAGGCATCATCGGCATGGCGGCCGTCGACGAAGATGAATTGCTGCTCTGCGTGTGCGGGCATGGCGTTGCGGTCGAGGTGTTTGGTCGAGGTGTAGAAGCGAGGTGGTTGATGATTGCGGCAGCACAGCAGCATGTGCCGGATTTAAGCGTCAACTCCGGGTTGGCGCTAGATGTTTCCTTTCCTTTGATTATATTTGCTACGACTTCTTATCACGCGACACTATGGCAAAGAATATCAGAAAATAAATAATTGGAAAAAGAGAGACGTCTATTCTCATTACAGAATTGACTATACGCCTGCCAAATTCAACACGAGTACAACACGGCCGTTTCAACAAAAAGCCGTGTGTAATGCAATCATGTTATTTTAAAAAAAAATTAAAAAATTAAATAAAAAGCAGTAGTATCACTCTATCTCCATGACGTATTTCCTCCATCAAAGGCATCTCCAAGTCTATAGTTCCTCACAGCGCGTAGACCAATTCAAACTGGAACCCATCAATCCACTCGGTACAGGGTGAGTCTACAGCGGTGCAAAGGTACCCTCAGCGCACGCTTCAGAACCTTCTCAATCCTGAAAATACGCATGTATCTCGACTTGGTCCGCTTCTCACCAACTTTTCTTTTTTTTGGTTTTTTTTTTTCTTAAAAAAAAAGAAACATATATTTCCAAACACCCAAAAACCCCTTACCCCAGGAGCTGTTCAAAAAACCCCCCAAACGACCCATCCCCCGAACGCATGTAAATCTCCAGAATCCAGCGTCGGCGGAACCCGTCGCCCCCAACGTCCCTCAGGTTCGTGTGATTGCCTGGCCCAATGACACCTTGCTGCTCCTTCTGCTGTTCGTGCGGAAACGGCCCAATGATGTGGCCGGCGCTCGGGCTGCCAAATGTCCATCCGGCTTGCTCGACCGTTGTGCATGCCACCTCGTACAATTGGTGAGCAGTCATGGTCGGGTGTGCGTCGTAAGCCGCCTTTACTTTTTGCCACGTGGGTTCTAGGGCGTCGCGGAGTTGTGTCTTGCGTAATGTGTCGTCGTCGTCGTCGTCGTCGTTGTTGTTGGCAGGATCTTGTAGCACGTATGTTCTTCCCGAGTCGGCTTCCCATGCGCCCAGGACGGGCCCAATGTCGACAATGACAATGTCGTGGGGCTGGATGGTCCGCGGGGGCGGCTTGTCGGTGTAGAGACATACTGTGTTTGGGCCGGCACGGACCGTGGTCTTGTGCCAGTGCGTTTGGATGCCGAATTGGTCTTGTTGGCCTAGGGCGTCGATTTGCTCCGCGAGCTGCTGCTCTGTTATGCCTGGTCGGAGGAGCTCTCTTTCAATCACGGATAGGAATTGGGCGGATTTGCTGTCGGCGTCGCCGAGGAGGGCTGTCCTGGCTGCTTCGTCGGATGCGCTTGCTGTGGCTGTGATCATTGTTGCGTTTGCTAGCATCTTCATCATCGTCACTGGATGAAATGGAATGGCTGATGACGACTTGCGCTGCTGCGAGGGGGGTACTTGCTTCAAAAAGAAATCGCACGTCATTGGGTCGCCATCATGCTAGACATGTGGCTTTATAATGTGTCTGTTTGTCCGTGTGCATTATCTGTACGTCATGGCATCTGCCTGTTGTCCGCCGATGCAACAACTTGATTAGATTATGCTCATGAGGCATATACATACGTACTCGTCAATTCGTCCCATCATCATAGATTTCAACTCCCACCCATCAAAGAGTGAGCCCGACCGGGATATAGTCAAAATGCCTCCCGAGATCTGTCATCGTTTCTCTCCTAACCCACCTCCATTTACTCCCTTAGAGCCACCGTCATCTCGAGATTCTGTCCTTTGACACTCTTCCACTCTACAAAAAGGCCCTCAACATGGACGCCGATGCCGTGCTGGCGGCTACCTGGTTGTCATGAGTCCTTGGGATCATGGTTTGTATGATAGTTGCCTCTCAATGCTGTCGGAATGCTGTCAGCCCGGTGAGCCTGGAGGAGCTTCGTTTCATAAAATCCTCTTCCTGACATGATCGACCTGGCGACTATGTATGAGCACGTATGGCTTGGAGGCGCGGCGAATGCCCGACCCCGTCTGTTAAGAATGGCCGTGCCCTACGCCATGTACTGAGTCTTCGGCCCAGACAGATGACTCGCCGGCCCAGGAACAGCATGTCTACCCTTGTCTCGGACGCTGGCCAAAGCTTCAAGGGGCTCGTTGACAACGGCTCTGGTTGGCTATCCCCGGTTCGATCCTCGCTCCTCGCTCTTCCGCCTGCTTCGCCGATTCGTCGCTGCGTACTGTATTCCTCTCCCGTCAGCCACCCGAATTGAGGTGCTGAGAATTTTCCATCCCACTCATACTCTCCTCGAATGTCCGCTCAGTTTCTCATCGCCGAATCTACTTTGACTTATCGCCTCGTGGGTCACCCGTCTCGACACGGAGCACCGGAGGGAGAGGGACGGGGTAGAGGCGAGCACCCATCAAGGACAGTCTTTGCAATTGAAATGTCATTCTTGTAGCAGAATTCTACATGAGATACTGACCTGTCTGACACCGACGATCAAGCTGCCAACCGCCGCCATATTTATACTCATAAACTCGGCGTCCTCGTTTTTGGTCTACAATTTGCCGTCTCCTGCTGTTGCCTTTTGAACCAACGGAATCCTGGGGCTGCATCGTCGCGGTTCATCCTCCTCATCGATAGCCCTTGCAGACGCTGGTGTGAAGTTGCGCACCCTCTTATTGCCTTTGTCTGACGCAGTTCTCAATCTTTCGTCTCCGGCTTCGACACGTGAGGTTTTACCGAAATTGTGCGCCTTTTGATTGCCAGCAGAACCTGTGGACGAATTGACGCAGCCGAGTGCATCAGGGCTCGGCTTCTGTTCATTGCAGGCAGTGACGCTGGACCCGGATGATATGTAAAATTGTTGGGAAACTAGCCGAATATCCTGGTGCTCATGCCTATTTACCGGTGTTGATAAGTGGCCGCAATGTGAATGTCCCTCGTTTTCTTTTCGCGACTTAATCTCCGTCGATGGGACATGAGCGATGGAGTTGTGCAAGTTGATCGGCATTGGCTGATTCAATAGTGAGTTTGTCAGGGAATCGGCAAAATTTGAGGGGAATATTGGATTGTCCGTGATGATTGGAAAGTCGACATCTGCAAAGACGACAAGTGAGTCACTCTGTGGCATCCCCCAGATGTGATTTTCATTCAAAGCCTGCTCACCCTGCTTCTCGCAGCCGCCAAAATCTGTAGCAGTTGGAGTATTGGTGGGGACTTTGAGATGCGCACCCTGTTTGCCCTCGTCTCGAGATAGAACAACTGGCTGCGGTTCCAAATAAAGACCATTTGACCCCCCTGGAGCATAGTCAGGCATACTGATGTCGGTGCTCGATCTTCTGTCATTCCTGGATGCGCGATGATGGCGCATCAAGACATTTGGTTGAACATCTTGCATGTTTTGATTCATGCCATTTAACCATTCATAGTATGTTTTCGAACGGCCAAAAGGATCTGCGCTGCCCATCCGGACATACGAGACGGGGCTGACGAGAGGATGCGTAGTTCGCCTGGTTCCTATCTTCGCTCCTGCATTAGATGGATCACCTTGAAAGGAGGTGTCATGCTGTCGGGTATGCCCTTCGTCACCGCTTCGCCGTCTAGGCGAATGGCCGTGCAACTCGCAGTCATCTGCCTGAATCGACGGGACCTCTACCGATGTAGCGAAGGGTGCCCTGCACCACATGGAGGGGTTGGGCCAAGCGATGGCCGACGTCTCCAACAGTTCTAATTTGATATCAGCGATGCCAAGGTCAGTTGTGTAAAGCGAGTGCAGATACCTATGGGAGCATGTTGAAAGGAGAAAGCTACAATATTCTTCACCCTTTCAAAAGGTGTACTCGCAGAGTCACGAGGAAAGCCTTCGCTCAACACGATCTTAATTCGCCCGAGATCGTCGGCCGGAACCCACCAGTCCTGATGAAGAAGTTCCCGCCGAAAGCTAGGAAATTGCAGTGGTCCAAAGCGAGAAGCAGTGGAAGTATCTGACGACGTGAGCAGGTTGGATGTCTTGAACATGGGCGAGAGGGACCTACCCCATGCGAGAGCAATGATGTGCGGCCATGTGCTCTGGCTGTCCAGCATGGTAGACCTGCAATGCCATCAGCTTATACATGGACACGCTCGACCTATGTATGTTTCCTCTTACGCTACAATCCGGCCATCAATGAACAATCTGGCTTCGAACTTGGCGTTCTCCGAGAACTGGCTGTACGACTTTGCAAAATGGCTCGCACTTGGCGCATTCCAAGAATGAATCGACACTCGAAAAGGTGCGCCTGAGGGAAGACTTGGAACAAAACAGCAAACAGTTGGCAAACCGAAGGTGCCGCCAAGAAGATTCGGTTCTAGTCGGAAACAAATTAGTATCTACTACACGACGATCGCCTGGGCTGGCGCAGACGGCTTTTACCTGTATCATGTACGACATGGCAGGCCACTTTGAACTCTTTGAAAGGTACCTTGGAGTCTCGTGGGAAGAGCAGAACGTCCCAATCTTGGTAACGCATACTGGACCAGGCCGCGGTTCAACTCTGCACTGCCAAGGGTTGTGGTGGTCCTCAAGTACAGCAGGACAATGGTTTGCGTCCGAATACGTCAGTGGAGCCCATCAAGTTTGAGGCTCGGGTACGTGGTGAGTGGCGTCAGTTCGAGGAGAAATGTGTAAAGCAAATTATTTTCGCGCTGTTTGATGGGACCAGAGGAGTGGGGGACAAGAATAATGAGGTCGAGGACGAGACAGAATCGTTCATGACGGGAGACCAAAGGTGCTGCCCTGGCCACCTACCTGCCTTCCTACCTACCCAGATGTTTACCTCGCACACCACCCGAACAGCGAAAGAGAAGGCTCCTGCCATCTCGGATTCACGCCTTCGCCTAAAAAAGAAAGGTTAAGCGAGAGTTCGATTGGGACTGAACGACAATTAAAGAGCAATGCCATCCGCCCCGATTGATGCGCTATGCATGTGCCAACCAAGTGGATTATGACAGCCCTTTGAGTGGTTCGCACCTGTCAGAAGTAGACGGTACACCCGCAAGTGTTCAAAATTCAATACACAGGCAGGTACTCATTCGGTGCACAGCCAGCTGCAAACCCGGGTTTAGGCAGACATTACATCATGCACTATCGAGTGACCTGTGAACCAAAAGCCCGGCACAGCATGCGAAGATGATGCAATTGACAAAGGAGAGTCGAGGCGCAACTTGCGCTACTCTCTCAGAAGCAATAGGGCTTGATTCAGGTCTGTCGAAGACCCGAGCACGAGTTTCTGTGTAGGCCGCATTCGTTTTCTTCCCGTCTTGTTTATGTACAACCGAACTCCGCATCCAACATCGTCCTCTCGTCCATCAAGGGTCCTCGTCGCCTTCTTTCCGTGCCTAGGTCGTTTGCTGTCAGCGTTTATGCGTATACTTTAGGGCGGCATACGCGAAGCAGTATTCACGATAGTCTGCCGAAGGCGGGTAATTCACTCACTCGCACAGCACCAGGCCCACCTAGTTCTCTCTCCAGGCCAGCTTCAAATTCCCGAGGGTAGGTAGGTTGGTCCGGATATTTCACATACACCAGACCAGAGACGCCCAGGAACACTACGACAAAAGCACCTAACATGACCAGACCAGGTCCCGGCTTGGTCCACGTGTATTCATAGGGTGAAAATATCCCGAGCATGTCGTTGTCCTCGTGAACCGGCTCACCAAAATTCCGACGTTCCTGGGGGTCCCACCAATTGGCGTATGGATCTCGAAACTGTCGTTTGACGCGGGGAGGGTTGACGTACCCGCCATTCTGTTCAAAGTCATTTAGCTTGCGCTTTTGCCTCTGGCTCCAAGCCCTTTCCTTTCACGATGAGACGAACCATGCCGGGATCATCAGCCTCAGACAAGATCTGACGGTCGGGGTATCTGGCGTCAATGGTCTTGCGGTCAGACAATGAGGCAGGAAGAAAAGCTCGTCGCTGGACCATGGGCAGTCGTCGGCTGGCAGCCGGCAGGTAAGACCGTGCGCCAGGAAGGCGAATACGTTGAGAGAGCATCTAGGGAAGGGAAAATCAGCAAATCGGTGGGCGACGACATTTCGGAAAGCGAGAAAATCATGGGGTCTGCGGCAAACCTTTGGGCGCGATGACGGCGTCGTCCAATTGCTGCTGGTCGGGATCGTCAATGGTTCATTCGATTCAAGATATATAGATAGAGAGTATGTAGCTGCTCATGGGGCTTGCCTGAGGCATGAAAAGCTAGTCCCACCCCTCCCCCAATCCAAGCACGGGTTGGCAGGGCAGTTTTTTTTTTCGAAGCAAGTGGGCCTAAGGAGCTCAAGGACCTGTAGCATCCCCTGAAGTATTGATGCAATACCGTTGGATGCGCTCCCTGAGTGCATGTCATCCGATTCTTCCTTCTCCCCGTCTCAAAAGTTTTGCTGGCAAGTCGGCATTTGCTCACATTTCTCGCCGCAGCCCACGCCACAGGCCTCTAACCATGTACAAAATCTGTATGAATATTTGCTGAGACAAGGCGCATCCATAGACCATAATTTCTACCACTCAAATGGTTGTCTCGCTGAGGTCACGCCCGCTTGCGTCTCTCGGCTCCACGCTGCTACGATGCCTGAGACCGCGTCTCCCGACGACAACGTGTCCATCGCGGATCCTCAAGCAGACAAGACAGCCATCGCCACCGTCGATCTGCATGCAGACGACGTGGGATCCGTCCTAGCCAAGCCCAACGGAAACCTTGAGACCTTCGAGACCGACGTGCAGCTCAACGCGGACGCGCCGCCGCGCACCAATGGCCACGTTCCGAGCTCCGTCAATGGTGATGCTCACGCTGTTGAAGAGTTGCATGAGCGACCTGCCAAGAGACGACGCACACGGGGCAGCAGCCCATCATTGACACCATCTTCAGTGCCTAAGCTGAAGCCGATATCGCCTCCATGGAAGAAGATCGAGGCTGAAGGACCTACCACTTTCCAAGAAAACGGGCGCCGCAAATCAGGCCGTATTAACACCTTGCCACTTGAACTCCATCCTCCGAGCACGAAACGGATGACCCGCCAATCTCTAGGAACAGTTCGACCTACAGCACAAGTTCAGACGCCATTTCCTTCAACCCACAAAACCCCTGTTGGTAGAAATGGCCCGGCAAAAAGACCGGCTACAGCCGGCAGGCCTGCATCGCGAAAGCAGCCTCCGCCGCCGCCGCCGCCGCCGCCGCCGCTGCAGACGACGAGAACCACCTCCCGATCACTTCGCCGTCGGACGCCCTCTCCATCTATTCAACCATCGAAACAATCGACAAGACCTCGCAGATCCACTCGTTTGAGTGACGGTGGTGGCGGTCAAGATGGGGTCTATGCCAGTCACGAATCCTCAAACGCGCCACACAAGACCCCTGGCCGCTCGCCCAGGTTCAAATATCGAGCAAATCGATCAGGCCACATTCCACTAGTTCATCCGGATCAAGTTTGCAAGCGATCCAAGATTGGCACCAGTTTCGCAGATTTTTGGGAGCGAGCAGGCGAGATTGCCGTGGAGGAGGGCGGACTCTTCGCGTCTGAAGATGGGCCCATCTACACAAATGAGCTTGCTCTTCGGGACGCCCGCCTGGTAACACAAATCGAGCATGAGATCGAACCCGGTGGCATTCTTTCCGTCGGCAGGTGCTCGCAATTCGCTCCCGAAGGTGAGGAAGAACCAACCAGGCAATGGACTCGCCAAGATCACATGGTAAAGGCGATGGCCAACTTCCGAAAACTTTTGCTTGCAGAACAGCAACGCCATCGAGCTGCAGCGAAAAAACTCGCCGAAGCATGCCGAGATGAGTGGCTGCGCCGACAGCCCAAATCCGCCGAGCAGCTCGAGGCAGAGGCCAGAGAGAAATGGATTGCGCAGTATCACCTCGTTGCACGCGTCGTGTCTGGCACCTGGGAAAATGTCCGAGCCCAAGTCAACCGCCAACGTTTGGAGCAGTGGGAAGCAGAGGAACAGAAGAGAGTCAAGGCAGCCCTGAATGAGGCCGTTCATCTATCTGAGCAGAAGCTCCAAGCTCGACGAGGCGGATTAGACTCGGAACAACCATCAGATGATGATGACGAGGAACATGACGATGGCTCCCACGATTTGAGTGACGATCTCAGCGCCGTCGAAGAGAGTGACGTCGAGGAGTCGAATGCGACGGACGTTGGAAGCGACGACGAAAACGTAGATGTAGACAGCGACAATATGTCTACATCAGACGGAAATGATGAAGAACTCGGAGATGGCGATACCAGAGAGACCGTTGACGAAGGCCTCACTCAGGAAGAGCTGAGAGCCAAGTATGCAAATCTTCCCAACCTCGAGCCGACAGCAGATAGAGAAACGAGCGGTGGTCTCGTCGCTGGCGACACTGAAATGGACACTACCGACGAGGATGATGACACGAGCGACGAATCCGTGGACATGGACGACGATCTCGGATCAAGTGACGCAGGCGAAGATGGGGAGAAGGAAATAAACGGAAGTCTTTCCGAAAATGAAGCTGTTGTTGACTCGGAAGATGAGAAAGATGGGAGTCTATTAGGATTATTCTTCGGCAAATCGGAACTCAAACAAATTCAGCGCGAGGCAACAGATGAAGCCGACGAAAACTCTCACCACGAGCTAGAAGCCGACGTCGAGATGAAGGACGCTACTGCGACTCCCTTGTCTGACCGAGACAACGGCATTGGTATTGGCAGTGGATATAACGAAGATGACGCTACTGCATTAGCCGAACCCAATGCAGGCGGATTGATCTCTGCATCAGCGTTCGAGTCGGATAACAATACTATGACGAATGGCTACGCCCATATCGAGAACGCATCCTCTCAGGTCATACCCTCTCTTGAACGAGACGGACCGCTCTTGGCCGGCGCTAGCAACAAGGTGATTGATAATGCTGGGGCTCGCAAAGACGTAGAGGAAGCTCAAATTGAGATGATCGATCACATGTCTTCCAATGGACCCCTATCAATGACAGAGCCAGCATTTGCTGTCTCCTCTGGGACGCATGACTTAGAAGTCGACGGTCCCGTGGGTCCACGAAAAGAGCACGCCGCGACCTCTTGTCGTTCGAGTGGCGATCAACCGATCACGAGCTCCGGAACGAGCTTTAGCGGTGAAGGGAGCCGTCTGTCTGCCGACGTGGCCATCGCAAGACGTTCGGAAAGCCAAATTGTCAGCCCTGCATCATCATCTGATCACAGGACAGAGATACCGTTCCTTCTGCGCGGCACATTGCGCGAATACCAGCATGATGGCTTGGACTGGCTCGCTGGCCTCTACGCGAATAAAACAAACGGGATTCTGGCCGACGAGATGGGGCTCGGCAAGACAATTCAAAGCATTGCGCTGTTGGCCCACTTGGCATGCCACCATCAGGTTTGGGGCCCTCACCTGGTCATTGTCCCAACGAGCGTCATGCTCAATTGGGAAATGGAGTTCAAAAAATGGTGTCCGGGGTTCAAGATCCTTGCATATTACGGCTCTCAAGAAGAGCGAAAGAGAAAGCGCCAAGGTTGGAATAATGATGATGTATGGAATGTCTGCATTACATCATATCAGCTCGTCCTTCAGGACCAGCAAGCATTCAAACGCCGGCGGTGGCACTTCATGGTACTCGACGAAGCTCACAACATCAAAAATTTCAAGTCTCAGAGGTGGCAAACATTGCTCGGATTCAACACCCAGGCCCGACTTCTGCTCACCGGGACACCGTTGCAAAACAACTTGACAGAGCTTTGGTCCCTGCTATTCTTCTTAATGCCTGCAGAGAATGGGGTCGGCGGCTTTGCTGATTTGCAGGAGTTCCAAGACTG
Source organism: Hypocrella siamensis (assembly GCA_000731825.1). NCBI lineage: Eukaryota > Fungi > Ascomycota > Sordariomycetes > Hypocreales > Clavicipitaceae > Hypocrella > Hypocrella siamensis. The sequence continues at coordinate 10,136 of JMQE01001362.1, read as the reverse complement.
GTTTCACAAACCCGAATCCCAGATCTTGGAAAGCGGTAGGGACCAAATGGACGAAGAAGCAAAGGCCATCATCTCGAAGCTGCATAAAGTTCTCCGTCCATATCTGCTTCGCCGTCTCAAAGCCGATGTCGAAAAGCAGATGCCAGCCAAGTATGAGCATGTTGAGTTTTGCCGTTTATCGAAGCGGCAGCGTGAACTCTACGACGGCTTCTTGTCCAGAACTGACACCAAGGAAACTTTGTCCTCGGGGAATTACCTTTCCATCATCAATTGCCTCATGCAATTGCGCAAGGTCTGCAACCATCCAGATCTGTTCATCGATCGGCCCATCATGACATCGTTTCGCATGTCTAGGTCCCCCGCCTCTGAGTACCAAATTACCGAGCGGAGAGTTCGTTCCCTTTTGGCCGACTCACCAATCAGCACGGTCAACTTGAGCTTCTTGAACCTGGTGCCCTCTCGCCATGAACATCTATCAAGTGTCAATGCCGATCGGATTGCACATTTGAGTTCACATCGAACGCTGATGGAGATGCGAGAAGCGCAAAAATCTAGAGCGCAGAACGCATATACCATTCTCGACCCTACGACGGTAGCGGCCAGCATCTCATATCTTGAAAGTGGTGCACGTTGGGGACGCTTCGAGGAGTTGCAGCATTGCGTCTATCTCAACGCCCTACGACGGCAGCAGCGACCCATCTATGGCAAAAATGTCATCGAACTTGTCTCTTTGAATGCGTACAAACGTCCCTGCCGACCGAAGCCCAAGATCCCCTCAAAGTTGATCTCATGGTTTGAGGGCGATCTGGCGTCCATGCGAGCACTCACGCCAACTCTGGATCAAAGGGCAGCAGATCTCAAGACGACAATCACCAAATTCTGCTGTGTCACGCCTTCTGTGGTCACGCGTGACCTTGGCGAGATACTGCTGGGTCGAAAAGCAGCGCAAGCCTTCACAGATGAAGATATCAAATTGTCTGCGCCAGTGCGTTGGGCGCCGTTTCTGCCCAAGGAGCCTCCGTTGGATCCCTGGCACGAAGCTCGCATGAGGCACAGTATTCAGTTTCCCGACAAGAGGCTGCTTCAATTCGACTGCGGCAAGCTGCAGGTCCTGGACAAGCTACTTCGCCAACTGCAGAGCGGAGGTCACAGGGCTCTAATCTTCACGCAGATGACCAAGGTGTTGGACATTCTTGAACAATTTCTCAACATCCACGGCCACAAGTACCTTCGGCTGGACGGCGCCACCAAGGTTGAACAGCGACAGATCTTGACAGATCGATTCAACAACGACTCCCGAATCCTCTGCTTCATCCTGTCTACTCGATCCGGGGGCCTGGGCATTAATCTCACGGGGGCCGATACGGTGATATTTTACGACCAAGACTGGAATCCTGCAATGGACAAGCAATGTCAGGATCGATGCCATCGTATCGGCCAAACTCGAGACGTGCACATCTACCGTCTCGTCAGCGAGCACACGATCGAAGCCAACATTCTGCGTAAAGCGTCCCAGAAGCAAATGCTTGACGACGTTGTCATCCAGGAAGGGGAATTCACAACCGACTACTTTCACAGAGTCTCGGTCAGAGATGTCCTGGAAGAAAAGGTGGACTTTACCAGCGAGGGGGTCGCTGCCGCTGACGCTGCCCTGGACAGGGTCCTCGGAGGACCCGACATCACGAGGGACCAGAGAACAGTGGGCAGAGCTCTTGAGCAGGCCGAAGACAGAGAAGACGTGGCCGCGGCTCGCGTCGCTGAAAGGGAGATTTTGGCCGATGACGCAGACTTTACCGAGAAGACAAGCGGCCCAGCATCTGGTACGTCGACAGCAAGGCAGGGCACACCGGCAGGAAAGTCAGTCTTGGAGGGAGTCTTGGATGTCGACGACATGACGCCCGTCGAAGACGGTGAAATCGAGTTGAATGCATGGGGTAAACGCATGGGCAACATAGATCAATACATGCTGAGCACGATGATGGAGGAGCTGAGGCACACCAAGCTGGACTTGCCCAGAGACAAGAAGAAGGGGAAGAAGAAGGGTAGAGACACGAGAAAGCGATGAAAAATCCATGGAGTTTGGTGTCGTTGATTTCCCTGGCGATATCCCAAGCGTCCTCCTCCAACAGTTATGTATAATTATTGGCAAATGTACAAGACCTCAAATGGGCTTATTGGGTAGAAAATTGCAGAGAGACGGAGATGATCCTGTGCAGGGAGAGGACGTGTCAATGACACCAAGGCGCCGAGAGGTTTCCGAGGTCGGATATTTCGTGATGATGATTTAACGCCACTACTACCTACTACTAGGTAATTACCTACTGGGTAGCAGGTTTGGTACTAGATTGTAGGTAAGTAAGTACCTTGGATGACAGCCTTTCACTGTAGATGAATCTCGCGGGTCGCAGGGTTCTTGTGCCATTAAACACCAGCCTGTTCTTCACGTTTGTCTGGACCGGGCGCAGCACTGCACGCAAAGAGGAATTCGCGCGCGCGCCATGTCACCATCGGAGAAGTGAAAAAAAAAAAAGAGAGGCAGAATAAAGGACATAAATCTAGGGTGCAAGAGCCGATAATATGAGCAAGTTCCGCAGAGACCTGGGCGTGAAACGACACGTCACAAACATCGGATGGTCGGAGCATGCCGCATCTCTTGCCAAGATCCCCCCCCCCCCCATTCATCTTTTTCTGCCATAGAAGACGTCAGCTTTTCCTCGGTACGTACTATACTCCATACTGCAACTCGATTAGCTTCATCCCCCACATCGATTGGTCACGTCCCACAGCCTCAATTGGCTTCCCCAAGCCAGGCCAAGGCAAGCCAAGTCGCATTTCGTCACCACACCCAAAACTCAGCACGACGTTGACCGCAAAAAACCATTCCATCGAATGCGTTGCCATTCCCTGCCCTCTCCCATTTCCAGCGTATAGACATTGTTTTCCCTTTTCCCTTTTCCCTTTTCTTCCTTTGCTTTCCCTTTTTTTCCTTTTCTCTCTTCTCTTCTTTCCTTTTTCTTGACCTGGGGCGCCTGCTGCTACCTTGGGAGCACGGGCTGCGCGCGCGTGTTGGGCATGCAGTCGGCCAAGGGGAAACCTGACCAGCATGGGCGCAAAGCAAAGGTAACGAATGCATCCATTGCCGAAACGCTCGTTGGGAATATATCGTGAGGACACTTCCCGCTGACGTTTGCTGCTTTTCGTCTTTTTTTCCCTTTAGCTTGCCCATTCCTACCAGCAATTGTTGGAGTAAGTCTGCGCCTTCCCTCTGCGTCCATCCGGCTGCGTCGCCACCGACCCGCGTACGCTTTCGCGCAATCTGACAGAAATATTTCTTCTTCATTTCCTTGATTCCTTTCGAATTCAGCGAGTTCTCGAGTAGCGATCTGAAGTCAGTCGGAAACTACACACTCGGTCGATTGATAGGGAAAGGATCGTTCGGGAAGGTCTACCTCGCCACACATAAGCTCACCAATGGCTCCAAGGTACGAGCTCCTCGTGCCACCACCACCACAACCACCACCACCACCCGCCGTACAAGTGCACTGGTCCAACTCATGCTCTCGTTCCAGGTCGTTTTAAAGTCTGCGCACAAGGATGACGCCAACCTTGCCCGTGAGATCCACCACCACCGACAGTTTGTCCACCCACACATTGCCAGGCTGTACGAGGTCATTGTGACAGAGAACCTGGTTTGGCTGGTTCTGGAATACTGCTCCGGTAGGTCACTACGTCATGGGATGTCCAGTCAAGGAGGCGTGCAGGCCAGTCTGCTGACCAAGAAATGGCGGACAAAGGCGACGAGCTGTACAACCACCTTCTTGACCACGGCCCTCTTGCCGTTGAAAAGGTGCAAAAGATTTTTGCCCAGCTTGTCGGCGCTGTTTCGTACGTTCACCTGCAGTCATGTGTGCACCGCGACTTAAAATTGGAGAACATTCTCCTGGATAAACACGAAAACGTGAAGCTTGTGGATTTTGGCTTCACCAGGGAATATGAGGGCCGAAGTAACTATCTGCAGACCTTTTGCGGAACGATATGTTACGCCGCGCCAGAGATGCTGAAGGGGGAGAAGTACGCCGGCGAAAAGGTAGACATTTGGAGCCTAGGCATCATCTTGTACGCGCTGCTCTGTGGAGAGCTCCCCTTTGACGACGACGACGACAATGTCACTCGCACGCAAATCCTGTCGGAGCAGCCCAAGTTTCCCGATCATCTGTCGCCCGACGCCGTCTCTCTCTTGAAGACGTTGCTTTCGAAACGACCACTGGCGCGCCTTTCGTTCCCCGACATTCTGGCACACCCCTTCCTTGCCGAACATGCCGCCGCACAAAAAGCCATCTTGGATGTCCAGGCGCCCCCTCCTTTCTCCTCTGTATTGGAAAAGGATTGCCTGCACAGGATGAAGAGTGCTGGCGTGGACATTAATGCCGTGGTTGAAAGCGTCACGGCGCAAAAGTGCGATGCACTTGCCGGCTGGTGGACATTGCTCCTGGAAAAGGAGGAACGAAAGATGCAGAGGAGAGAGAGAAAGCGGAAAGAGAAGGAACTCGAAAAGAGCCTGCACAGGCTATCTGCTGCATCTAGTCGACTCGATCGTCTGGCGCCCGTGCTTCAGGGCGTGGACGAGGAAGGGAGCTTGGCAAGCCAGTCCATCAGACTGGGCGAGCACAGGTCGAGACGAGGGCGCTCGGAACGAAGAAGCGCTCACTATCACAGTGACTTTGCCGTCACGGACTTGCCGTTGCTGCCGGAACTGGCGACGTCGTTTGACGACGTACCTCCCACCCCGATCGACAAGGACTCTATTCGATCCGTCTCGACGTCGCGCCATCGCCGGCCCATTCCGCCACCCAAAGAAGGCGTAATTCGAAGCGCAAGATCTCGCGGCTCCACCTTGCATCTGGTGACGGCCTCGGACGCCCTTCGAGCTCGTCAAAATGGCAGCAGTAGTGGAGATGCGCAGAAACTCCAGCACACCGGACAACAAAAGGCAAGGAAGAAGCCAAGCCAGGCCATCATGGCGCATTGGAAGTCTCTGTCGCATTGGTTTCTGGAAAACACCACCAAGAGGAAGAGGGGACACGAACGCCGAGCTAGTCGAAGCACGCCTGACTTGCATCGCAGGGAGGGGAGCAGTGCGCTGGGCAAGGACGGCTCTCGACCTCAGTCTAGCAGAACCCCTGCCGAGGGCTCCTCCAACAGCGGTCAGCCGCCAGTGCCTCCATCCAGGGGGATCGCGGCCAACGGAAGGACGAAAGAATCCGGCTACGGCCAAAGCACCCTTCCACGAAGAACGCCTTCAGGGTCGTCTTCCCTGCGAACACCATCCAACTCTCAGGCTCTATATCCGAGAGTCGCGGCGGCGTCTTCATACACCCGACACTCGTCCTCCCCGGCGCCGATCACGCCCCGATCTTCTATCCGTCGGGCCTCGGCTGGCCTCCGCGGTCGAAAGTCGACGTCATCATCGGTATCGTCTGTTCGATCAATGCACCACCATCGCTATTCGCACTCGAGGGCATCGTCCACGAGCTCGACAGCGTCGGCGTCGACAAACCAGACGCCCATGAGGAAACGGCAATCACCTCACTACTCTGTCAAGGTGCTGCCCGCCACGCCGACCCGCAACTCGTTCCCTTCCAACATACGTCTTGTTCGTGGCTCTCCAGCGCCTGCACCGCTGCGCTTGTACGAGGAAAGTATGCCCAGCGAAGGTCAACGCCCTCCTGGGTCCCCCAACCCGTTCGCGACGGGAGTACTGTTTGCGAAGCGAAAGAGGAATATTTTCAAAGGCCCTTCGTTGAACCTCGGCAATTCAGGACACCAGCGCAGTCGCAACGGCAGTTCCGGCTCCCACTCGCGAAGCGGCAGCGCCACTGCCCTGGGCAGACGGTCGGGCGAGATCACGGGCATTCAGGAAGAGGACGAGGAGCAGATACCCGAAGAAGGAGGCGACGAGGAAGTCGAAGAGGTCGAGTCCTTCCAGCCTATTGTTGGAAGACCCGGAGAGATCATTGAGGAACGTATTCTGGAAGACAAACCCATCAATGATGCCGGGGCCGAGACGAATGCGACTAGCAAGGCGGTAGAAGCGACGACAGCGGCTTCTTAGAAGTCTCGGTTACGAACGACACGACACCTGACATTTGGAGATGGATCATTTACAAACTTGTCAAGAGAAGACAAGCAGTGAATGCAATCAAGGGCAAGGTTAGATTTGTTTGTTCCCTTGAACAGGCAATACTTTTTTTTGGGTTTGAGAATCTCAAGCGTCAAGGCTGGCGCGCATTTGAGTATTGACACTTGTTTGCACTTGTTTTCTTTCTTCATGGTTTTTTTTTTCTCTCTTTCTCTTTCTTCTCGGCATCTGTCGCTCATCAAAGGATTATACCCGTGTCAAGAAAATATACCCGTGTTCCAGTACCTGAAACGACTAGTCAGCGCTTCAATCTTTTCGTGCCAAGTCTGCTTGTGAAGATGCCAAATTTGAAGATTCGGGTTCGGGATATGCTGGCGACAAATGACTTGCGGCTTCGTTGCGCAGGAGAAGAATCAGGCTCAACTGGGCCTCGAGGATGTCGTCGCCCTTGCACCTCCCCCTCTCCCCTGGCGCGGCTGTAGTCCTCGTCCTCGGAGCATATACGCGGGCAATAGTCAAGGACTTCAACCGCCGATATATTCACATGTAATATATGCCCCTGGTGAGTAGATCAGCTGATAGCCTCGGAGGATCAAAAGTTTGATGTGGACACTGCCGCTTCTACAAATTCCAGTTCCCTTTAGTATTGAGGACCTTTTTGTAAGTACTAGCCACAGCAGACTTTTGGAAAGCGGTGCAGGTTTTGGGGTTGTACTACAGAACCTTGTGCATTTTGAAGCCAGCGTAAAAAAAAAGACGACTTGGTGAGGATTTGATCGACTGGGAGCTGAAGATTCTGCCAAGGAGTGGGGAAGCAGGAGGATCTGGCTATAGGTAAATAGGTAGGGAGATGGCAAAGGTGACCACTCCTTTCCCGTGATGGGCATCTTTGTAAAATCGCCATCTGTGTATGTAGCTATTCCTTCCTGAGTTGGATTCCTGTCACCTTAGTCTGTTGGTCACGCCTTGCATGCGTGTGCAATGAGGCGTGGGAATTGGCAGAGGTGGGCCGGGCCGTCTTGACATATGTACGTTTTTTTCTGCTTGAGCTGACGTAGAACCAAGGCTACAACAACATCGAAGTAGCCCTAAGGTCCGGGGAACAATGTCCATAAGGTGGCATGTATTTTGGCTTTTGTTCTATAGTGGCTAGCTAGCATATGGGAGGGGGTTTGGCTGGAAATAGGTGCAATGTCATGAATGGTCGTGGAGAGGTAGCTAGCTTTTCGCGAGATGGATTGATACTTGCTTCTCCGGCGATATGAATGTAGCTTCTCGCGAGACAGATTGACACTTGCTTCTCCGGCAATTTAGATGCCGTGGCGACGGGGGTATTTTCTACGAATAGGTTCCTGGGGCTCTCTCGGGTCTGCTGGGGGTTTGAACAGTCGTCTCTTGTTCGCTTGGCTTTGAAGCAGTTGTCTCATTCGCTTGCTCTGGAACAATTGTCTTTTTATGCGCTTGGTTTTGAATCGTCCCAGAATCCGTCGCCCGCAGAATGCCTGGCACGAGCCGTCTCTGCGCCCAGCAAGCCGTCTCTTGCCAGAATGATGCTTCTCACCGTCGCCGTGCTGCAGCAGAGACCAACGTCGAACTGCTTCAAGTCGGCTTCCTCGCCCATGGTTGCCAGCGCCGCCAGGCCCAGGTATGAATGGTAAATGTCGGCGTGTCCTTCTGCGAACTTTGAGAAGCCGCCCGTCCAGGGCTGCGTAATGTCCAAGAGGTACCTGCGTGACGGAGCTCTGTTTACGGCGTGAGACGCGTCCATCATCTGAGCCGGGATATTTTCATCAGTGCCCCATTCACTACCCTTTTTTTTCCCCGGTGAGTGTGCGGAATCCCGCTTACCGACAGCGTCCCGCCTACCCACCAGCAGTAGCATGTGTCGGCCTTTTTGTTCCACCGCCCGTTCCATCCGACGTGCGTGCATGTGTCCAGGGTGAGCTGGCCGAGCGCCGTCTCTATCAGGTTGTCGTTGTCTTGGTCGAGATCCATCTGCTCTTCCTCGGCGAGATAGTTGAACTGCCTGTTTGCGAGGAACTGGATGAGACGTGTGCGGTCTGGCATACCCCGGGCGGCAGCTGAGCTACGATGCGGCGAGTCTGAACCTGGTGGGCGATCGAGCATGTACAGAGCGCCAACGGCACAGTAGGCGTATCCGGCTGGCAATTTAACAAAAAAGGAAAAAAAACAAAAAAAGAAAAAAAGTCAGAGAGGACGTGCTGAGCAGCTGACTTACCGTGAGACTCATGTCTTGATGCCTCGGCCACGCCACCATCGTACGTCTTGACAAAGTCACCACGTATGAGCCATGGACCGAGTCTATAAAGCAGAGGGGAAAAACAAGAAGCCACTGACCTGAGTGTGCCTGATGTGAGCCATCATCCCCTCGACATCAATATCCTCCTCCCATCCATCATCGCCTCTCTCCAAGCTGCCCCGTAACATCCACCGAACGCAACTAGCGAGATAGCTGTGCCGCATGTCTCTGCCGCCCTCTGCTTCGCCCTCCCAGAGCACCTGGCCGAAGCTGCCATCCGGTCTTTGCAGCTTCCTCAGCCATCGCAGCGTCTTCCTCCGCTGCACACCGGCAAAAGCAGCAGCCTTTGCTCCGTCATCGCCACTCTCCGCCACGACGCCCAGCAGGAGCAGCGCGAAAAAGGTGGCCGCCAGGTTCGCACTGCCCTTGACAGCCTCCTGGCCCGACAAGACGTGGGTAGGGCTCCCACAGAAGCCGCCGTCAGGATGTTGCAGACTTAGGGCCCAGGCGCGGACACGGGCGCGGTCGCTGGGCGTGAGAGGCACGGAGAGCAGTTCCAGGGCGGAGACGATGAAGAATCCAAACGTGAGACGGGTGGAATCATTGGCCGTGTAGGCCGTCGGGAGGAAGTTGTTGAAGCATCGCTGCCAGAATTTGATATGCTGGGCGATGTTTAATGCCATGGTGGGACCGTCGCTTCCGTGACAAGCCCGAAGACGGTTCAGTAGTGAAGCCGACTTTGTGAAGACCTACCTGGGTAGGTAGGTAGCTGTAGCTGTAGCTGTAGCTGTAGCTGTAGCTGTAGCTATAGCTGTAGCTATAAGCTAAACGCGCAGGAACCGGATTTTTGAATAAGCTAGACCGGCTAGTCCCAAAGTGGAAGAAGTACCGACAGACCAATTTTATCAGTGAAGATACCTTGACCAAGAGTTGTCAGTCGCGCACAGCCCTCTGAAGAGGAAGAAAAAAAGGACTGAGCTCGGCGCAATAAGGAGTGTGAATGAATCTATATACAGTAGGTACGTATGTACAGTAGGTATGGTATGTATGTACAGTAGGTATGTATGTACAGTAGTATTCCTTCCGCTAAAGAGGGCTGTCTGATCATCCGAGCCTGTTTTGTCGGCCGAGCTGCCCCTACTATTACAGCCAATGATATTGGTGCCCTCGACAATGCCCCTTGTCAAGATTGAGTTTGAAAAAGCGCGTCATTTGGAATCATGTATTGCCTAATCAGAGCCGGCATTGGAATCCGCCTCACCAGCGTCTCGAGACAATGGGTGCTCGCAACCGAGGCGCAGGCTGGTGGGTCTTGCGCGACGACATGCTGCCGACGCAAAGCCCAAACAAAGTGACGGCTCAACCTGGTCATCTGCTGCTGCACATCAGACGACACCTTCACCTTGCCAAGATACTGCCCAACACGCCTACATATTTCATCTCTGAGCGACTCTCCCATTCTTTCATCCTTTTTTGCTGCTTAAGCGCGTGAAGGCCGCCAGTGACACATAGCCCAGCCGAGAGAAAAGAGTCAGATTTACAACAAAAATAGCTCAGCTGCACAACCAAGGCCCGTCGCAGCCATGGCCCTCATCACATCCAGGACCATCATCACGTCAATATCCCTCTTCCACATGACCTTGGGCTTCTTCTTTCTCAACAACCCTGCTACAATCAGCGATCAGATCCTCGTCCAGGTCCTAGGGCAAAGCATGGGAATCGTGCGTTCCCCCCCCC
>JMQE01001361.1:0-23170 GCA_000731825.1 Hypocrella siamensis | reverse complement strand
CCCCTCCTTTGGGTCCCCCTGCAGAGTGCTCATTTTGTGCTCATACTTTTCCCTTCCTTTCTCCAGGTTTCACCAGCCATGATCGGCTCAACAGGCATGATCCCTGAGCCAAAACAACGGTGAGAGGCCTTGGTACAACTATGTCTCAAGGCTCGCCTCCAACTGATCCGTCGTCTTATCAGAACATGGTCGTCAGGCTGCGATATGGAAGCCATGAGACAGTCAGACCCAGGCCTGGCAATTGCGAGTGGTGTTCCAGTTCACAGGTTGGGCAACCCAGAAGAGGTCGCCAACGTTGTCGCCATGTGAGTTGCAAAGAATCATCTTCTCAGCAATGAAGAGAAAGAAGCTTGATGCTAATGGAGGCTTCAGGTTTGCCAAGACTGGGTACTTGACAGGGCAAGATGTTTTGCTGGCCGGGGGTTTAAAATAAGACCAAGCCCTGTAGACCGAGTGCCAGTATTTCACGTCCAGATTCACCATCCAATTCTCTGCACGTGTCTCACATAATAATACACATTTCCTTATCTATCTACCGCCGCACAGGATGGCCCGCTAACGAGAATGGCCTCCTTCATTTTTCAATGTCTAACCATTGTTGTGTCTATTGAGAGATCTACGCCCAAGCGACACGAGAGACTGAAAGAGACGTTGAGCTGTTTGAGCATCTGCCTCCCCAACTCGACTTGCACTTAACATCACGGCTTCGCCCAGTCCCTTTTCTGTTCGGGCACTTGTGTTACATGTTCTCCTTTTACAAGCGCGCTCCTCACATTTTCGATTACAAGAATCTCCATGTCTTTCTGTTTTGCGCGCCTTTGTCAGTTGCAACCTTTTACACCGTAATCTCCTTATTTCTCAGTACGCCGGGAAAGCGACACATACCTGGGTATCGACCGTTGCGGTGCCAATATGAGGTAGCAGGACAGCCCCAGGATGGTCAATCAGCTTGGGGTTAATCGCTGGCTCATTTTCAAAGACGTCCAGACCGACACTCCACACCTTCCCGGACTCGAGGCTTTCTGCCAGTGCTTGCTCGTCAATGATGGCGCCTCTGGCAGTGTTGACAATGACGACGCCATCTTTCATGGATTCGAGCTCCTTTCTGCCAATAAATCCCTTGGTGGCGGGGCCCAAAGGCAGGTGAATAGAAATAACGTCGCTCGTTTTGAGCAACTCCTCAATCGTGACGTATCGGGGAGTTGAACCGTCTGGGAACGATTTTTCCAAGTCATTTACAGGGTTGCGGTTATGATACTGCAACTTGAAACCGAGGGCAGCGGCACGTTTGGCTGTGGCAGTTCCGATGCCACCCATGCCGAGCACACCCAAAGTCAGATAGTGAGGATCGCGGCCAAGGGGGCTGGAGCCTCGCCATAACCCCTCTCGGAGGGCTTTCTGAGGAGTCCAGGCGCGCCGCAAGGCACCCAGTATCAGGAAAATGGCAGTATTTGCTGTGGCGGCATCAACTGCTTTGGGAGTATGCGATACGGAAATTTCTGCAGAAAATGAAGGTTCAGCGCCCGGCTCACCAATACCTCTCCGGAAATGCTCATACTTTGTTCTGTGCATGGCGGGATATCAATCTGATCATAGCCTGCGCCATTATGGGAAATGAACTTGATCGAGGCAGGTAAGTGTGAGATGAGCTCAGCATCGAACCTGCCGGTAATCTGCCGGACATTTCTGTCAGCCTGGCTCCAACATCATATAAGCAGCTTGAGTTCTCCGGGAGCTTTCACCTCTGCGGATTGATACGTCCGTGAAATGACGACAACATTGTCGTATTTCCCGTCATCGCAGTCGCGGAGGAACTCTTCACGGGAACCACTGGTGATTTGCTGTGATTGGGGTACATTGTCAGAATCATCCTTGAAGTTCCAGGGCGAAATCAAACCTCTTGGCGAGCGGAGTACTAACCGTAACATCGGCGATCTCGGAAAGCTTGTCAAACTCAGCATGAGCATGATCGATAACGCCGAGCATCAGAACCCCGGGTTTTGGCGAGTTGGTTGGCATTTTGCTCATATCAAAAGGCACACCTCATGCAAAATATATTGACTAGCTTCAAGTATTGCAATAAAGTTGGTAGTAGTTGCCTGACGCAGAGAATATGAGAGTCAAATCAAGTACCAGTAAAAAGAGGTTGAAAAAAATGAAATGTCTGGAGGCGTTTCAAAGACCAACAGTCGGCGTAACATACAAACAAGCAGGGAAGGTGGGGCGGGGCTAGAATGCATTTGCCGGCGGCTGTCAGCACCTGTCAGCACCTGTCAGCACCTCGCAGCAACCTGGCGGCGGCCGGCAGCGGTGCCTGGTTCCTTTTCTCTTCTTTTCTTTTTTCCCGCCCCGGTCTAGCCTTGTTGGGGTGCGGCTATTGATAATCCACCCGCTTTAAGGGACTCCACCTGAACGGAAGGTTCCCCGCAACTTCCAACGAGGCTGGTTCTCAGACCATCACTTGGCGGCATTTGATAGAACTTAAAGACTTCCATGGCCCGTTGATAATCATATGTTGTAGCCGATGGAATCGCAGCCGACGCAGAGGCCGAGCTCTGAGATGGCGCGGTCAAAGGCCAAACGGGTTTCGCGCGCATGCCTAGCTTGCCGGACGCGTAAGACGAGATGTGACCTGTGAGTTGAGCGAAATTGCCCCTGGGGGTGACACCAGCCCTGTGAGACGATACTTGATACCTGGATACCTCGATGTTGGAAGTCGCTTACTGACGCTTATTGGACGTGCCAGTGACTCAGAAGGCATGTCTGGCTTGCCTCCATGTCGCAGATGCGTCGAACAACAGCTGGAATGCGTGTTGGCAAAGTCCCGCCGTGGAGGCCGTAGGATCAAAGGAGTTCGCAATTCCGCCATCCAGCCGGCCAGTGACACCGGTCCGACGCCGGATGGCGTCCGTTCCGCCAGTACCATGCGTGACGATGACGGTAGCGAGTATCTAAGTAGGCAGTCGAGTCAGTCACGTCCTGGTCGTCCACAGGGCGAGACGCCAGAGTTGCAAGGATGGACCTCATCTCCGCGACATGCCGGCAACTGGCGAACAGATAGTCCCGACGGCGGATCCGCCCAAGGCGTGCCGGACTCGAGGACAAGCTCGGATGGGCTGGAGGGCCACATCGCGTCCACGGATCTCTTGAACCCGTCTGACGCGCTCGACCTCCTCGCCCAGGTGGCCGACTTGGAGCCGGGCAGACACCGCAACGCCACCGCGGGTCAAGCCGGTGCCAACGATCGACATGTAGACGATATGCAGCAAGCTGTCGGCAGGCCTGCGTCCAGCTACTACCCCCCTCTGGACGATGGAGCCCTGACGCCTCCCGAGGCCTCGTATCTGTTGAAGAGGTCAGTCAGCCCTGTTGCGTCTTCTCTGCAAAGCCGTCGTGCTTACTCTGTGCCGTTGATGGAAAAAGGTATCATGAAAAATATCACCCCTTCTTCCCCGTTGCCTACAGCAAGATTTTCGAAGAAGGAACTGTATCTGAATGGGCCGGCAAAGAGCCGCACCTTCTCACGGCCATTCTCACGGTGGCATCCAAGGACGATCCGTCCTGGCATAGGGTCTACGACGCCTGCTCCAAGCACATTGAGAGTTTCATTTCCACTCTCATCTACGCCGGCTCAGCGAGCACTGGCTCCGTCGAGGCCCTGCTCATCTTGGCAGAATGGGCACCGCAACGCCCCCAAGAAAACTCAGCCATTGGGTGTGGCCAGGAGGACCACGGGGCCTGGATGCTCGTAGGCATGGCCATCAGAATCGGCTACCTCCAGAGACTGGAACAGACCTCGTTGACGCCGGATGACGGCAAGCTGACTGCGGAGCTGAGCCGAAAGCGCGTCGTTTGGGCAGGTAAGAAAGACAGCAGGACCCACGCCGCCCTGCGTTCGCTGACACGGGGCAACAGCATGCTACATGAGCGACCGCCAAGTATCCATCAGGCTCGGAAAGGGATTCTGGTCTCGCGGCCCGGGACCGGCTCTGCACTTGCGTGCTGCGGATTTTCCCACGCTGCATGATCAGGAGCTGGGCCCAGACAACATGGCACTCCTGTTCCAAGCTCACCTTGAGCTCACGCAGCTCTTCAGCAACGCCCATGACATTTTGTACTCGTCAACGAGCCATAGGAAGCAGCTTTACGTTGGGGGGGAGTATGTCAGGTACATTGTAAGTTGGTCCCGTCGACGGACGCGTATGGATACGAGAGATGCTCAAGGTTGGGGATTCAGGACGATTTCGCTTCCATGCTTCGCAAATGGAAGCTCTCTTGGGCAAACCACTGCTGTGAGTCTTCTGCCTGCCACCACCACCACCACTACCACCACTACCACCACTCCTGACCATCCAAGTGGCGCTTCTGAAACGTCAGCACTGACCTCTTGTCTCCCTCGTGCAAGTCACCCCTCCAGTCAAGGCATCTCTGGTGTTGTCGTATGAGTTTCTTCGCCTGTACATCAACGCCTTTGCCTTTCAAGCCAACCTGAACCGCACAGCGTCTCAAAACGCCCAGGAAAGCACGGGCAAGTCCAGCGGGCCCCTTTTCTCCAACATAGCTGGGAAGCCAGACGCGCGATTCATCTACGAGTCCATTGACGCCGCCAACTCGTTGCTGAGCATCCTCAACAGCTTCATTGACCCAGTAGCCGGGCTCAAGTGCATGCCCCTCAAGTACTGCCTCTTTGTCATATACGCGGCGGTATTCCTGTTCAAGGTGAGTTGAACGTTTGCTGCTCCCCGCCCTCGGATTCCTGCCGAATCGCCGCTTACACAAGGGCAACCAACCACTTCTGCGCGCTCGTGTGCTCCAGGCCAGGCTAGCCGGTGCCATCAGCAGCGAAGGGGATCGCGGCGTCCAACACGCCATCCGCGGAACCATCACACAGCTGCAGAAGACTTCCAGCAACCCACACAGCCTCGGAAGACGGTACGCAACATCGCTCCGACTGCTCTGGAGAAAGTCGGCGGCGAAGCAATCAGGAGGCAAGAATGCCGTCCGGAGCGAGCCCATAGCCGAGATGCCAGAGCCGCCGTTGGAGCAGGCGGAGGGACAGGAACGCATCGCGCCGCCTGCGGCGCCAGCCAACAAACCACTGATGGACATGGACCCCCTGAGCGGCTTCTCGTGGAGAGACTTGGATTCCCTGGGCCAGTTCATAGCGAGCAACTCGAGCATGACCATGTCGGACGGTATGCTCGGGAGCGCAGACTTTGACTGGGAACACAGCTCCGGGGGGCTGGACGACCTCGCCATGAGGCCGCAGTTTGATACAATGTGGTCTGGACACGACATTATTTTCTGAGCAGCCTACACGGATCAACGAACGAGGCTGCGTCGGAACAGGTACAGCACACGAATGTAGAATTATAAGAACGGGTTGGCCGGTACGATTTCCAGAGTGCAAAAATAAGGGGGATGGGGGTTTCCTTTTCACACACAGGAGGACTTGGTATCTTCTCGTAGCTGTCTTGAATATCACAGCTTATTTCCCAATTCGCGCTGAATTAACCCCCCACGCGACGTTACCACGTCAACCTCAACACGCGAGCTCACTCGAGCTCACTCGAGCCCGCATCATGCATGCATCATGTAAAAACCATCTGTGAACATCTCAAGGATAACCATACTACGCAGCAACAGCAACAGCGGGCGCTCCTTTCGAGCACGTAAATCAGATCAGATACCACACATTACCAAGCATATGTACATATGTATTTCTATGCCGCTTTCGCAACGTACATACGTCCGCCGCCCCACCAACAACAAAACTCGTCGTGTTCAGAAATACATCGCAAAAGTCCCACCAAGCGGCAGACAAACGTCTTGGCAGGGCACCGCGCCTCCCCGCACAAAGAAAAAAAAGAGAAGAAAAACACACAAACACACACACACAATTCTCTTGAATGTATTGCTCAAGGCTCACATAACTCGGACAAGAAAACGATATTCTCTGACTTGAGTCCCGTCTTGTTGAACTTTAAGACGCAAAAGGGCCGCGCTTACTGAATCTTGTTGCATCCTCTTTCCTACAAGAAAGAATTGATCATCTGGTCACGTTGTTATTTGTTTCAAAAATGGAAAGAGAAACGAAGACTCAGAAGAACGAGAGAAGGAAAAAAACAAAAACCCTGACGGAAAAAAGGCAGCGTGTCATTGAAGCATGCAGCGGAAAATGGTTTTGCTTAGGCATAGACTCATAATGTGTGGCTGACGGCGCTGTCGCAAGCAGAGCAGCGACGGCACAATGCATTCATTCGTTCCCAACACCAACTCCCAAAACATTGAAAAGAGGAAAAAAAGAAGCAAGGATCAAAAGCATACAACGTAATCCTCAGTAGATGTAGATGAACTCGTCATTCTCACGATCCGTCCGGTCCAGAAACGCCTGCTCTCCAATCCCTCCGTTATCCCTGTCCTCTGCAGAAATGTTCCCGTCCTCCCCCCCTGGGTGCATGGCACGATACGTTGCTTCCATGGAGTGGTCAACTATCTCGGCTCGTTTGCCATTCCGCACACGCTTCTTCCTTTGCATTCTGTTCAGCAGCATCAGATTGCCCCACTGAATGAAGACGATGGCGACGAGAGCGACGAAGAGGGCCAGACAATCTCGCAGGCCTGGTTTGTAAGTAGGCGCATCTCTGTCGCTGAAGAGCAAGGGGCCAATGATGTTGCCGGCCGAGCTTGCCCCGCTGTAAACGCTCATGATGGCCGACTTCTTGGTCGTACCGGCCGTGTTGCCGATCATCCAGGTCACAATCAGAGGATTCCCGCCAAAGAGGAAGGCGAGCAGGTAAAACCCAACCAGCGGCGGTGCCGTGTGAGTACGAGGAACGGCGTACAGAACGGCAAGGCCGGCGACAACCGGAATCATGAAGAAGATGACGACGACACCCTTGAGGCGGGCTCTCTGGGCCAGATAGCTTCCCACCAGGATGACCAAGATTTGCACCGCGCCAAAGGGCATGTTCAACAGACTGGCCTCGTACTTGTCGGGAATGAGGCTGTTCAAGATGAGCGGCCCAAACGTGTTGGTGACGCTGGCACCGATGTTGAGGAGCATCGTCATGCTGATCCACAAGTACGTTTTGGGTTCCCGCGCAGCCTCGACGACGTGGTGCCATTTGAAGTCGCGGGAACCAGTTCCCGTCTGGTTCGCTCGCAGTCGCTCCATGGCCTGTGCCCTTTCCACTTCGGTCAGGAAGCGAGCTGAAGACACGTCATTGTCGAGCTTCCAGTATACGACCGGGGCGGACACGATGGTGACGAGGCCAACAAAGAGGAAAATGCTGCGCGGGACGGACCCCAAAGTCAGTAGCTGGTCCTCCTTTGTCAGTCATTCTTGTCGCTCACATTTGCCACTCGGTGAGCAGATCAGACTTGATATGGCCCAGGCCGTAAGAGAGGCCGGCGGCGACGATGGTGGCGGCGCCATTGGTGCTGTACCAGGCAGCGACCCGCATCGGCTGCTCGGCTCGTCTGTACCAATGACTGGTGATGATGCTGAACAGAGGCAGGCAACCGGCCTCGAAGAGACCGAGGAAGAACCGGGTAGCCATCAGGCTGGCAAAGTTGTGGCAAGCGGCCGTGCAAGCCTGCGCGATGCCCCAACCCAAGCAGAGGGTCGGCATCAATATGCGATGAGGCACCTTGACGATCAGAAACGAGGAAAAGGGTTGCCACGCGAGCTGTGCTATGGGCCCAATGGATCCGACGAGGGAGAATTGATTGCCCGTGAGGTTCGTGTCCGACTTCAAGCCATAGGTTGCGCCAAATCCCAAGACGGTCTTGTCGAGGATCTGCAGGAAATAGACCCATATGAGGATGACGAGGATGACGCGGTCCGTCTTGCGGCAGATGCGGCGATTGTCTTCCTCGGAAAGCTCAGCATGCTCGTCTCCAACGGCGGCAAGGACGTGGTCGACCTGCTTGCGTTGCCCGCTGGCCCTGTTGTGTATGGTCATGTCGTGGTCGTCGCTGGTTCGGTGCTCATTGTGATGACAGCCAATTTTGTGGTCTACCGATGCCATGGCTACGGCTGGTCTGCTGGTGCTTTCTGACAAAGCAGCCCTCGTGTCAACTTGTTTGAGAGCAGCATTGACGTCGAGAGGCTTGGGTGTGTGGTCCCGTCTTGGCTCTTTAAAGGGCACAACGGGCCCTGGGGAAGATGGCCATCGAGGCCTTGAACAAGTTTGAAGAACGAGTTGAAGGGAATCAAGTGGGTCGGCGCGCGGCGGGACTCACCGTGGCTAGAACTTACATTTGCCCCCGCATGGCGTGGGTGACATGGATGGCGAGGACGGCGCGGACGGCGTGGACGTCGTGGTAGCGTCCAAACCATGGGCCACGACGCATTGCAGAGCCTGTATCAGCATCATGATGCAATGCGGTAGTGAGCTTATGCGGCTAGCACGGCTTTGCAATCGCCGCACCTACCTCTGGGAGACCAGTTGTAACGCTGGCCGACCAGCCTGTGTACTAGGTACTTAGGTGCAAGCAAATCTACGTGCAGTACGTACAGTCAGTACAGTCAGTACATTCGTATTAGGTAGTGTGTACGTCAAACCTGCCAAATCCCGAGCTCGTCGATGGGGGAAAGAGGTTGCATGCGCTGACGTACATACATACGTCTGCGGAGTCGTAGCTGCGCAGCCTCCTGCAACCCCCAAAGCCTCGGACTTGTCGCGGACCGGCCCCTATTATGATAAGCGAGGGTTTATGGCATGATTTTATCCTCTCTCCTCTCCAGCTACCTATCCCCATCATGGTAGGACGGGCGCACAAGGGGAAGCTTGTTGGGTGAAGGGGGGGGGGGATGGTGGAGGCGGCAGGCACCCTTATCTCGCAGCGCAAAGCTCCGCAGCCTGCTTTACATACCGAGTGGGCCAAAAACCCTGGTTCGCCGTTGCAGACAAAGAAAAAAAACAAAGGGGAAATAGAGGAGAAAAAAAAATAAGCCTATCTCTCCTCTCGGCTTCCCACCGTGCCGGCTCAAGAGAATCGCTGCGTGAAAACACGAGCCCGCGTGACACACACACACACACACACACACGCGCGCGCACATGTACTCACCCTAACACCGGCGGCAAATGAACTTTTTCTCAGGTACATACCTGGATGCGCCAAAAAGAAAAAAAAAGCATTAGCCGACCCTAGCCACCATTCTAGAAAGCCCCCCGAATCACAAGCGCCGCGTGGCTTCAGCTAAAACAATCGTCGCAGGTACGCCCGATGCCGATTACAGCAGGCGCCAACACCCTCAAAGGACCAACCAGATTCGCCTCCAGCCACGCGACAGCTCCACCATCCGCCACTCGTGGCCACGCCGCTCACCAATCCCCGCGTCCCGCCGCTTCCCGCTTCCCGCACCCCAACTCTAGGTACGAAGCAAGGAAGTAATGCTCGATGGAAAATAGTCATGGATCCCTGCTCCAGACAATCAGGTGTGTGTCACACTTTGGTCGGTAGCAAGTCCGAAGGGCCACGCTCCTTACGTACCAAGACCAGCAGCAACCAACACATAGTCGTATTTTCCTTCGACTCGCGTACATTTCAGCCCCCAAGGATAAAGTTCGCCGCTATTCGGCCGAATTCGTACTCGGCACGTGTTACGCAGCTAGCCCGTAAATGGCTGCTGAAATCCACCTTTGCTCGGCAAATCTAGGTTGCCTCCTTCCACCGCCGCGGCACTGATCAATGCACTTCCAAAACCTTCGACGCTCACCATCGATCGATCGCGACTGGGTGTTCCTGATCAGCTGCGAACTCTTGCGTTCTAGGCACCTAGGTAGGTAGGTAACTATGCCATGGCCCGAGTGTCCGGCCGCAAAAAGCCACCGCCTGCGGTGGATTCGGCAACCAGAGCACAAGTCACTCGATGGTGCAATGATTGCGGTTTCCCACGCAACCAGCCTAAGTAGGTTTGCACATTTGCGCGACTTGGACAACGATAATCAGGTGGACGATTCTTGTGGAGAAAAAAATAAGAGGCATTCTTAGATACAAAATGAAGAAAACATGACCCTTCTCGCCTTCCTCATAAAAAGAAAAGAAAAGAATGACCAGAAACGTATGTTTGCTAAAAGTCAACAATTGGCAATTCCGTCATGCGAACTTTGGCTGCTCCGAACGGTATCATAGTATACGTCGTCCTTGGCCCAGTGCAGCTCACATTCTTCGGTACTCGATCGGGGGTGATGTCGAGATACAAATCCCATTTTATCTCGCAGCCATCCACAGTCATGTTATTTGGAGGTACGCCGTAATCAAATATTGGATTCTTCAGCTGTTGACCCTGGGCGCCGTGGTATTTTAGACTCTTTGGATCAATGGCAATGTTCCAGGGCTTCGTGCTATTTATGAAGAAATCTTTGATCTTTTCTGCATATGGCAAGTTCTGGAGCCGAAGCCCAGGACCTCGGGGGTCAACGAAAGAATGAGGGGACGATGTATTTTGCTTAAAGCCAACATCGAGTGCGTATAGCAAATTGCCGTAGAACACAGATTTAGCCCCGTCAGGGCGCGACTCTGTCCGAACGTCGATGCCGATGCTGTAGTTGACTTGGGTGTTTCCTGCCTTGATGGGGATCCGTTGCATGCCTTTCTGACCACCCGAGTACGAGGAGATGGAAGATGTTGCGATGACGTAGCCAGTGGCCCAATCAGGAACGCGGAGATAAAGATTGAAATCTTTCGTCGCATTAATGGTGTAGGTGAGAGTGTTGTCGAAAGGATATGCTGTGTCGCAGGCAATGGACACGTTGGCATCACCAGTGAGTTTGGTCGAGACCTTGGAGGGACCGAGCAGCGCATGACCAAGACCGTCGGCACCGACTCGCACCCAACTGTTGGAAATGAACTTGGGGTACCCTTGGCCATAGTTGACCGTGCAGCAAGGATATTGAGGCTCCAACCCAAATGTTGTAGACACGCCGCTGTTGGCAGTGGTGAAGACGGGAGGCACATCGCCGTTGTCCTTGGTCGTATTGATGGCCCAGGGCTGGTTTGCCTGGGCCATGTACTGGTGCGCCCATTTGTCTCCCGTCAGCATGACAGGCAGAGCGTTGAAGGTGGTCCTTTCGGCCCTGTCGGCGAAGGCGTTGCCGCCCAGTGCCTGGAAAAGGTACGCCAGGGAATAACTGGTTTCCACGGCCGTGCACAGCTCGCTGCCTATGTAGGGTGCCGAGTCATTCTGACGCTCGTCGGCAAGGACAGTTCCTGACGCTGAGCCGTGATACTTGAAAGTCAGGTCAACTGCATCGTAACTCTTTTGCCGGAGGGCGTCGCTGCCATTGATTCTGTAGATGACGGAAGAAGCTTTCAGGCCTAATCATAAGTCAGCAAATAAATTATCTCGCGTCGTGTCGGAGGAAAGGTCTCATCACCTTGTCCCACATTCACGCCGTGAATGTAGGGCGCCTTGGACTCATCATGGGGATCCGCAACTTTGGGATAGGTAGATTCTGTGTACCAGACGTCCCACTTGAAAGTATTTTGCGCGTAGAAAAGGTCCATATTCTCCCACAGCAGGTCATCTTGATCGGACGGATATCGGTCCAAGAGCCACTGGATGGTGATGATGAGGTCATGAACTCGGGCTTGGCCCCATGTACAATCGACGCCACCGCCGCAGTTTGTGAAGCCCTGACCGTTCTTCTTCAACATCTTGTTCGTCAAGGTCATGAACCGCCTCAAGCTGTCCAGAACCGGCTGCTCCCACTCTGAATCTGCTTCTGCAAGTTGAATCATACCCAAGAAAAAGGGGGTCCGGGCCCAGAAATTTCGAGACTCTCCAACTTCGGGTCCGATCCAGCCGTCGGCGTCCTGGTGATCTAGGACGGTCTTTACGACCGCTCTGGCCTGGCCCTTGAGTGTGTCATTATTCAAGGTGTATGCCATGGGGACAATGGCGTTGAACCAGTAGGGCAGGGCTTCATTCAGATTGCTGTATTCACTGCCGCCAGTTCCAGGCTTGTTCAACCAGCTTGACTGGCTCACGTAAATGTAAAACTCATGCTCATGGCCAAAGAGACCGTTGGCCATGGCTTGGGATTCCCCCAGAAGCCAGCCGCTGGGTTGGATGGACCCGAGGGACAGAGGCGTGTAATACCATGGTTGAACTGTGCAGCGTATCAGCAACGACGCTGCGCCCACAAAAGGCTGCACAAAAAGGCTGCACAGAAGGCTGCACAGAAGGCTTGCATAAAGCGGACATACGGGACCTGGATGCTGCAGCGTGCGAGGGAGCACCGAGAGGAATCTGAGCTGCTAAAAGCCATGTCATCAGCCTCATGATGAGGAATTTAATCAAAAGAAGAAGCAGATATTGCAGGAATCTGGACCCTGCAAGAAAATCATCACGTCGCCAGAAGCGCGCTGATGAACAGGTAATTATGATATTGTTTGTGCTCACCATCCATCCCTGCTTTCTCCCTACTAAGGATGGGATCGGGCCAGCCGCGTGCCGGGACCTGAGCAATCACGACAGCAATGCTGTGCTTGGCGTCGGTACTTCGGAAAGCTAAGGGCAAATGAGCGTGGCCTTTGTCAAGATCGAGGGCGGTATGTTCTCGCGTGATGCATTGACCCCTTGATGCGGCCCACGGTGATGGTGGTTGGTGCGTCTTTCTAGTCGTCGTCACTCGCAAGGTCCTCCCATGCGGGGTGTGGCATGTGCCACGGCTAGAGGTGGAGGGGGAGGGGGGAGGGGCTCCTGCGGGTGACGAGAGCACTCGTAGACGAATGCGCAGGTGGCCCTGTCAATCCGCCACTGCGCGCCAGCCCACAGCCCACACGGGCTTGAAGAGCCCATTGGTTTAACCGACAAACAAGCACTTGATTGCGTCCATGTGTGATTGTTGCTGAATCGCACGGAGTACGTACTTGCGGACCGAGCGACCGAAAACGGTAGATCGGTGCCTTTCATAGGTAGATACAGCAGATGGCCATTAGCAATGCAGCACTGCCCATTGCAACTCTAAGTCGCGTCTCAGATTCACCAGCCAATCATCGTGCATTAGATCTACGTTCTGGGATAAGAGCCTGCGCTGTGTGGTTGGCGCCATAGGCACACAAACGTGCATAATACAGTATACATGGACGCACGGGACAGCAATCCCAATTTGATGCTGGTCGTTTGGTCGTTAGGACAGACGACGGATGGATGAATGGATGGATGAATGGACACATGGACGGATGAATAGCACTGGGCGCTTTGCGCAGGGACCGCCGTGTTGGGTGTTGGAACTTCACCTTCTGCAATTGCGGCGAGTCAGCTGAGCTTGTCGGCCGATGCTGACCTAATGGAAGGATCAAGCTCTATGAGGACCACGAGGACCACCGCCAAGCTCGGAGCCCTGACTCTTGTACCAACATCCGTCAAGTTGAGCTGGGACCAAGCATCCATGCAACAGAGCCATCACAAGATGCCTTCCCTGTAGTCATCTGATGACCCGGACTCGGTCTAATAATTGCCCTCCCCGAAACTGAAAGCGCGTGACTGAGTCAAGCACAGGTATCGCTCCCGTGAGGCCCTGACTTTTACACAAGGAACGAGTCAAAAGAGAAGCTCGATGGCCTTGCACGGTCAGAGGACCCTGTCATGAGACGGTGCTCACACCCACTCACGGTCCTCTACGACTTTCGAAACTCTTGCTTGCAAAGTCTTGGCCTACTGAGCTTTCGTCTTTTTCCGTCCAAGAATGATTGCCGCCTTGAGGACTCTTGTGCGGTCGATCCATTCGTAGATCTTGCCGACCAATCTGTAGCCGGTAAATGATATACCATACTGTCTCAAAGCAATGTCTTGCCTCCGGAGATGATGCGATAGCCCGGCGAAAACGTGGTCCGACACGTCCTCAATGTCAATTTGTGCTCTATCATAGCCACACTCATAGAGCTGATTTTTATACTGTGACTCTGTCAGGAAGGTGCGCCACGGACAGCTCAGAAGAAAACCCAGAAGCCTGATCAGCATGGTTTCCCACTTAGACGCCTTCTCGTTGAGTATTAAGTCAAAGGCCAAGAAATTCGCGTCAAGGGTGCGTCCCGCGATCTCAAAGATGGGCCTCCTTGACGGCGAAAAATGATACAAACAATCTAAGCCGATGAGCCATCGCTCTGAGAGGGCATGGTCTGTCAAGCCGTCAACAGAGGCGCGAATCTCGTCAGTCCAAGATGATGGTCTTGCTGCATCTGCTTGAAACACCTGAAACGTATTCCGTGTTGATCCGACATGGGCTTCTTCAAGCTTCTTCTGAGCTGCTCGAAGTTGTGTGGCATTGAGGGTCAGCCCTACGTAGCGAACCAGTGGCCGCTGCCGAGCCTGGACGAGCTGGGCGAGAGCGACAGTCTGATCGCCACAGCCAATCCCAACGTCCAGAAAGGCCACAGAGCCTCCCGGTGTAAGGGAGTCTTGGCTGGACTCATTCTCGCTCAAGAGGCCTGCAGCTTGCAACATTTTTTTCAACAAAGCCCGCGTGGCCTCATCAAAGTGTTGAGCGCGTTTGCCGGTATCAGAAGTCCTGTGCGAAGGAGAAGCGCGTAATTAGCTCATTCTCGACGTGTTGCAGGAAATATGTCGTACATCGGCAGCCAAGGGGGAATACTTACCAGTAGCCCAGATTCATCCACATGGATGGTTGAGGAGTTCTGAAGTTGAGTTTCCAATGGCCGAGTCCGTAGATGTCGTGGAAGCGAAGAAACGCCAAGGACGCCAAGGCCAGGCAGGTCAAGCTCATCAGCCATCCCAAAGCGATGCCGAGTATCAAGTCGCCGTGAGAAGATATCGAAACCATGGCTGGAGCAGCTTTCGTGATGAGTAATACGTGCGGTCTAGGGGCTTGTCGGTGCGAAATGGTGCTGGTTAGTCTGGTTCTGCAAGCTCAGGCTCGGCATTCTCTGTCTCTGCCAGAGAAATTGTTTCCGACGTAACTCCGCAATCAGTGGGTACTCAATACATGTATATCCCAAGAGTCTCCGGGATGTGGGTCGCTCGATCTAAGGGTGCGATCTCGTTCATTGAGCTTTGCATTGAGATTACGACTCTTGTTTTCTGTGCATTCAAGGAATGAATGGATGGAAGGGTGGCTCAGGTAGCAATTTACGTATGGAGCGGACTGCATTTCGAATTTGTGGCGTGACTGTTGTACGACGAATGGCTGTTGGGAAATGTGTGATCTCGCCAATCTGAGACGGCAATGCAACGGTAATAACGACCGGACATCCAGTCCTTCAGTGGTGACGAGGACCAATCGTCGTCAAACTCCAATGGTCTTTGCGCCAGCATCATTTGCCATTGAAGGTCCTGGCCTCGAATAAGGACTTGATGATCTATTTAATCTCTCTTTGCGTTCTGTTCTTTTTCTCGAGGCCGAAACTGCACGGTGCATTCGCTTGACGTGACAATGAGCCAACGGCAGCCCCTGAGCGAGCCGCCGACACGTAAATCGCGTGTGGCCGTTGTTGGGACCGGATTGGCCGGGCTGACCACAGCCTATCTTCTGGGCCATGACGACGAAGAGCGTTATGATTTGACACTTTTCGAGCAGGTCAGTATCACGCTGTCCATGTCCCTCTTGAAACTCTATTCGGGGAGTCACCTGACAACCTCGGCAGGCGGACAAACTAGCTCTCGACGCGGCATCCGTCTCTCTGCGGGACAAGAAAACGGACACGATTGAACGAGTTGATGTTCCACCCCGCAGTTTCTGTAGGGGATATTACAATAACCTGTGCCGCATGTTCGACCATTTGGGCGTTGCCTTCCAACCAATCAAGCTTACCTGGATCTTCACCAAGGCTCCAATCGCCTCGTCGCCCCCCATTCACAATGCGAGAGATGTCGAGGCAATGCCGGGGCGTTACTTCGTCTACGGCAAAAGAGTGCGCGAGTTGCTGCTGCTATCGCCATATTTCTGGCTCGCCCCCTCGCGAGAGATACTCCAGACCATCTGCGTAACTATCTGTCACGTCTGGTTTTATGTAGCCTGCTTCCTCGTTATGCCACGCGGCATCCAGCCAAAGACGGATTCGAAAGCGGATCTGTTTGTTGAATATACGGGAGAAGTCGACGAACCATTTCGGCAATATCTGCAGAGAATACGGCTGCCACAGAAGTACGTGCACGAGTATTTGCTTCCCGTGCTCAGCGTTATTTGTAGTTGCTCCCATCACGAAATGATGGGCTTCCCAGCCAGTGATGTCGTCAACTTCATTAAGGGATCGTTTCTGCGTAGAACATACGTTGTTCAGGGAGGCATTAACCGGGTTCAATCGGCACTTTGCAAAGGGATGCGAGATGTTCGCCTTCGAGCACAGGTTACGGAGATTGTGCGAGTTGGTGGAAAAGTTCGAGTGTCCTGGGAAGGGACAGAAGCTGGACAGCGAGTCTCATACGAAGAGTTCTTTGATCGTGTGGTGCTCGCTGTGGCACCCAATGTCGCCGCCACACTATTCAAGCCGGCCCAAGCTGTGCTGTTTCGGATCCCGACAGCTCCCGTCACAACTTCGTTCCTGAGCCGGCCCTCTGGAGGAGTATCCGTCGTGGACGAGGACAGTCATATTCCGCCGGGGAAATGCTCGTACCGACGCGGAGATACCCAGCTCATGGCTTTTAGGACCTCCTTCTCTGATAAAGCCACTTTTTCCGAGTCGTTTCATGTTTTGCCGAGCGGACTTGTCGTCAGAACAAGCCCGTCAGCCTGCATAACGAGAACACCAGGATCTCTTTATACTTACACGTTTACCAGGACATTACGCAATGCGGAAAGCAGACATATGATGCAAGGGATCATGGAGAGGACTCAGAAAACCTTTAGGAAAGACTTGTGCGACGAAAAGGACACTGACAGTATCATGTGGACCAACGGGATGGATAATGTTTGGATCGCAGGTTCATGGTGCTGGGACGGTATGGTCGTTCTTGAAGGATGCGTCGTCTCTGCAATGAAGGTTGCCGAAGACTTTGGTGTCGCCATTCCGTGGCAATAAAGCTTGTCGTCATGATGAGTTTCATATGTCTGCAAGGGGTACCTCGTGTAAACTGGTGACTCGATGTTGTGCATTTGGTCAATTTTCGCCTATTCAGTGAATGGTTTGCTCCAGCATATATGAAGCGAACACGCCTACCCATGCCGAGTAGAAGAAATACGCTTTCTTTCCCCGAAGAAGCGTTGTTTGACCCCGTTGCGCGACTTGTCATTATACCTTTATACCCGGTGCTCGATGCATGTGAAGGAACCTGGTCTCAAGCAAAGTGAACGTGCAACTGCTGGCAAGATCAATTGTGGCTTGTACGGATACGCTGAGCCACAATGTGCTTGGGTGGGCGCGGACGAGTCGACAATTCAGCAGCCCCACTATCAATCGATGGACTTCTGAAAGTTGGCTCTTTTTCGGCGTCTACAACCTCTGACAGTGCGGGCGAGCCCAAAAACGCACGATCCGTCATCGTCTCTGCCGTAGGAGACAAGAAGATGCATGATCGTCGAAGAGCATGGCCTTGCATTTCTCCACTAGAGACTTTGTCCTTGGCCTCGTGGCAGGCGGCCTCATCGCCGTCGCCATCCTCTCCGCGGGCATCCTCATGCTTCTACGTTCGAGCAACATCTCCAGTCTTGGCCACTGGAAGCTGAACCTCAGGACGCCTTTGGCGTCCATGTGGATTAATCTAGGATACTGGTGAGCTCAGTGAATTGTGCTTCTCAACCGATCGAAAGCAGACACGGGCCGCTTGGCGACTTTGAGGTTATTCTATCGAGCTCTGGCGGCAGCGTGGGGTTTCTAACGCGGCAGCCACAGGAAAACAAATGACGGCAAGCCTATTGTGAATTTTGACCAAGCAACTCGTGCTCTCTTGGAGAGGATCGTCGATGCCGCGAAACTCTCCGTCGACGGAGACGATGGAGCCAGATGCACCAGCCGCTCTATTTCCGTGTTGGATGTAGGGTTCGGTTGCGGTGATCAGAGTCTTGCCCTGGCTGAAATGACGCGAGCCTCGGAGCGGCCGCGCTTCCAGTACGTAGGATTGACTCTGGACGCAGCACAGGTGCAGACGGCACAGAGGAGGCTGGGTCGAGCATTTAGCCAGAAAGAGGATTGCGCGGCTGGTGGTGTCCGAGGCCTCACGCAGGACTCGTTCAAGCTTTTCCGCGCCAACGCTGCCAAACCCGAAACGTGGAGCACGCTCATCCGATCATCGGTTGAGGGTTTGAGGGACGAGTCCTTCTCCGAGAGGTGGCTGCTCGCTCTCGACTGCCTCTACCACTTCTCTCCCTCGCGCAAGCCAGTCTTTCAACTTGCGGCACGAAAACTAGGCGCGCACGTCATGGCCTTTGACCTGATGCTCGACGAGAAGGCCTCTACGTGGGACACGCTCCTTGTCCGAGTTATAGGATTGGTTATGAATTGCCCATTACACACATTCTTGACAGAGGAGGAGTACAGAAATCAGCTAGTTGAGTGCGGATACGACGCGGAGCAAATTGAGATTTGCGAAATCTCCAATGACGTATTTGCCGGTGTGTCGGGGTTTTTGACAAGGCAAGACGCCGCACTGAGTGAGTACGGCATTTCACTTGGCGGGTACAAGCTGGCAGGCAGACTATTCGAATGGTTTGATAGGACGAGGGTGGTCAAGGCCGTCATTGTGGTAGCAAGAACCGAGGGAGCGGCGGTGGCTTGAGTGGCCGGACATGGATGGACGACCCGAGAGGCTGGCAAGCGCTTGCCCCGGAGTCGCTGTGTACGCAGCTGAATCTTTGCCGGGAGGGAGGGACAAAATCTCACGGCCGAGTCGGGCGGACGGCCGAAGGGGGGGAGTAGGCTGGAATGCATCTTCTGAAACGGGAAAAAAAAAAGCCCTGGTTGATCGCCGGTGACAAAGCTGCAAGCCGTGCAGCTGAAAAAGTGACGATAGGGCTGCCGGTCCGAGGATGGCAACGAGTCGGCCGAGCTGGACGGGAGTCCCAGCCACGGGCGTGCAAGCCCGGACGGCAGCATGCTTCCCATCTTGTCCCTGGGGCCGTGGCTTCTCGTCTATTTTTTTTTTCTTTTTTGTTCCCCTTATCCAAGAACCTCATTGGATGGATGCCCACGACCAAAAACGGCTGCATGGTCCAGATCCGGTGTGTAGATCCGGTGTGTAGATCCGGCGTGTAACCAACCACACGCGTTTCCCTTTTTTCTCGCCTCGCCTCGGCAAGAGAGCCCGATAAGCGATCTGATTCGATTCTTGTTGTCTCGGTGTGACAATAGCACGTATTCTCGTGGAAAATGTTTCACACGCTGCACACTACACGCTGCACAGCATCAACCTCCATTACGTACATGTGTAAGTCAAGGCGGATTTTGTGGAGCAAAATCAAGGTAATTTTCCTCCCTTTTTTTCCCTTTTCCACTTGACAAGGGAATCTTTGAAAGCACTCTAAGATAAAAAAAAATGGACAAAATGAAATATGTACATATGTACTACTACGCATTTGAGCAAAGACTGCGAAAGTCATTTCCCAATCCCTGCCAAGACAGACCTTGGAACTGGGGAACAAAAAAAAATCATCTCCACTTTACATTTCATACAGTCTTGTTCCAGCCATTCAGCCCAATGGGATTGCCTTATTGGCATGTTTTCCCATGACGGTACCAGTGATGAGCGAGCCAAAGTTTGGAAGCACTCGTTCGATTCCTCATACGACAGTATTGTCGCTACCGTAGAAAGACAGAGGAAAGGAAAATACATGAACCTTGATCAGCGCGCGGATTGGTTCAGCGCTGGATTGACTGAGATTAAACTCTTCTGACTCGCTGAATCTCCCTTAACGTAATAACGGTTGTCATTGGAACGAGGCAAAGCCCCAACCACAGAAGGGGGTCGGGCCTTTCTTATCATCCCTGCCAAGGCGGCAGATCGAACCTATTGGATGCATGAGATGGCCATGGGCGGCGGTGAGAAGAGAGGGTTCCATTCTTGCGCGGTAACTAAACCGGGCCGCCGATTGCCGCTTTCATTGTAGAATGCTACTCCGTACTGGGATGATTCATCCTGCTTTTGGAGTGGCAGGACCATCTGTACGTAGTATTGGCCGCTGAATCAGGGTAGTTGCCAACCTCTTTCTGTTCTGAACCATGCTCTTAGCAAGGCACGCATATATATGAACTGGGATAATTCGCTTTATGGCCTGGGATAATCTTTTCTCGATAGATTGAAACGTACCGAGTACAGTACAGCAATTCTCAATCCGCGCGATGCAGGTCCCGGGAGTTTCCTGGAAACCGTCGCCGCAATGCGCCCTTACATGTACATGCGTACCTGACTTTGCTGGTCGGTACCTTTTTTTTTTTTTTTTAATTTTACTTTGTTCATCCCTCTGGGGAATCTGCGATCCAATTGATCAATCGATGAGTAATGACAATATTTGGGGAGGTTGGATGGTGACTGCGGTGGCCGTGAGATTGTTCGCCACGGGATGGAATGCGGCATCAGTGTGAGCCGCAGCTGCGGCCGAGGGTGGAATGCCGCCGCGCCCTTAGGAGACTGACCATCGCCGCGAGTATACTAAATATATACCCGCGTGTACGTATACGACTTCAGCCAGAAACGTATTTAAGAAACTAGTTTCAGTTATTGTATCCATGGCTTGGGACGCGTGAAGTCGAACAATGCTCAGAGTTTCTCGTGTCTGGTACGCCTGTTGTTGGTAACGTTCAAAGGAGGATTGCTCACCAACATGCGAACAGCGCTCGTGTTGGCAGCCCTTTTCGAGGCGTCTTCTGTCATTGCATACAGACGCCTTCCGTCGTTTGTTCACCAAGGGTTTACCGTTGCCAGTGCAGGTGGTGCGGAAGACGTTGTCGTGACCGAGAAAAATATCCTCATTGGCGCCTTTCATGATGACCAAGAGCCCAAAGAGACCATCAACAACTACAAGAGGGAAGATGGTGCTCCGCCTACAATGCCCTTTGAAATCGTCAACAATCTCTCCGACGGCCCCGTCAAGGCCTACATCGTTGGCCTGTGCAGACACTGCAACGGAGAAGGCCCCGACAGCCAAGACAAGGTTGTCTTCGTCACCTCTGATGGTTCCGCATTCTATCCGTCTTCCCAAGGATCCGGTGTGCCTGTCGAGATTGAAAACTCCAAAATGGCCATCGATATTGACGGCCGTCGCGGAGACACATTCACCATCAATCTCCCCTTCCCAATACACTCTGGCCGCGTCTACTTTTCCGTGGGTGAGCTGAAGTTCTTCATGGTCAAGACACCGGTGGGCGATGGGCTTGTGCAGCCTTCGGTGACCAACTCGCAGGATCCCAGTGCAGAGACCAACTGGGGCTTCATCGAGTTCACTTTTACTCCTAACGGGGCCCTTTTTGCCAACGTCAGCTTCGTCGATTTTGTTGGCATGATCCTCAGCATCTCATTAAGTCCCAGGGACGGCTCGACCCCAATGTCGACAAAGGGCTTGAGCGCGGATGCTGTGTCGAGGATCTGCGACGATTTGAAGACCCTCACAATGGACGGCCGTTACAATTGGGCAGGCTTGTGCGTTGTCAATCGCGCCGGTGTCCCTATCCGGGTCCTGTCCCCTAACAGTTACGGCATCATCCGGCCGTCCGACTTCGCAGACTACTGGCAGGATTATGTCGACAGGGTGTGGGATCAGTACGCACGGGAACCTCTCGTCATCAATACGCAGAACTCGGCTGGCCTGGTCAATTGCCAGGTTCGCGACGCCCAGATGTCATGCGACGGCGACAACAGGCCGTATGATAAACCGACAGCCAGAGATATCTGGGGTTGCGACAGCGGTCCCTTTGGAAAGCAGGCCGGAGATAATTCCGTCCATTTGGCCATCATTCCTCGCCTCTGCGCCGCCTTTGTCCGCTCAACCTTGTTGATTGCCGGCGGCAATGTTCAGCCCAGCCTTCTAGCAGCGAGCTATTATCAGCAGTCTCCCACAAATCACTACAGCCGCCTAGTTCATGAGCGGGAAGTCGACGGCAGGGGCTACGCTTTTCCCTATGATGACGTAAATGCAGATGGTGAGAATGCCTCTGGCACTCTGGCTTCTGGGGGCTTGAGCACTTTGACAATATACCTTGGCGGGCAGTCGTGATTTTCTCGACCGGGCGACGTGTTGTTACGACCGACATACGACCGGCATAGATTGCTCTTGACAATCCATCGACTGGATACAAATGTACGAGAGCAAAGGGCGAAATGATCGCAAGGCATAAATAGGGAGATCCGCTTGGGGAAGTGAAGGGCGTATGCGCAGATGAGCAACAATTGCCGCTCAACAGCGTCCTCCCCAAGGTTTTCTGTCCGTGTCTGGCGACAGGGTATCTATCTCGCTGCGAGCACCACGTCACTTCGACTGGGGATGGCTTTGTGATGGCGAGATCCCTCTACCAAGCCCGCCCAGATGATTCAATGTTGCTCCGTTGGCTGAAAGACCAATGCGGCGCAGAAGCTGAAGCAGATCCGGGACTGTTTTCGATCAGCCAGCATTTTTTTTTTTTTTTAGGTTCTTCATAGTCAATGACAAGTGAAGGCAAACCCCACATGTTCTTCCTACTTGAAGTGTCTGCCGCCCTCGTCGACTTGGGCGTAGCGCGAGAAATTTCATTGAAATAGCAGCTACAGACACGTAGATGCCAGTTCAGAGCGCGAGTTGAGTTGCGAGAGTGGTGTCCTGATGGTCATCCAATACGAGCCGAACCGAGCAGTCAGTCGCAGTTCGAGACCATGAGCGGGGAGCTGCATCATGTCGCTTTCTGGAGTAGCAAGGTCGATCTCGAATGAGAGACCGAGCTCTGGACCGATCTCTGCCAGCTTTCCGCATACCAAGAAATCATGTGTGGTTGCTGAGCGGCGAGAGCGTCGACCAAAACCCCCCCCCTCTTCCCAGACCACAAGACCCACGCACGTGACGGGAAAATCTATTTGCTCGGATTCCAGAACCCATGCACTTGAATCGGGTGGGCTTCTTTGCCGCAGCACATTAGGGTTTGGGACGAAGAGAAGCAAGCCGCCGACATTGCAATTTGAATTGTTGAGATTGCCAAGCAAGGCAGTGCTAATTGTGCCTGCATGAAGACAGAAACGCCAGGTCCCGGGACTGGTTAAAAAAAAAAAAAAAAAAAAAAAAAAAAGGGAAAAAAAAAAGGC
>JMQE01001360.1:0-23181 GCA_000731825.1 Hypocrella siamensis | reverse complement strand
CCCCCCGCCCTTGTACTCCTTGCCCAGCACCAAGGTATCCTGCACAAGCTTGCCAAACCTGCATTTTGGGCCAACAAAAAAACAAACACACACACACACACTTGCACTCATACACACACACAATCGTGCATACCCCTCTTCCGGGACGTTACGGGATCGACTGTCCATGTGGCGTCCGATTACCGGATCCTTGCGAAGGGAGGGACTTGACTTTTTCTAATGCGTGCACGTGAGCTTATCGTTGCGTCCGTATTGAGCAGAGTGTAAATACACATACATACATACATACATACATACATATGTAAGTGTATGTTCACCAGCATGATAAGGCCAGTCAAGAAGTTGGCGTAAAACCTTTTTTCTTCTTCACCCTTCACTTTGGATCATTTGACACCGTTTTCACATTTTTCGTAACTACTTCCGAGTTTCTCCGATGGCATGAAATTGCAAATGGCTTCCCCTCGTGTCTGCGGGGCCAGACAACCAATCACCCGTACGGAAAGATGGGATACACGAAGCACAAACCCTGTATAATATGACGAGAGCAAATTCAGCCCGTTTCAATTCGTCACATTGTATTTGCATTTGTCGATCCGCGCCATCCTACTTCTCCAGAACTTGACGTGAAAGAAAAAAAAAATCCATAGATATAAAGGTAAGAAAGGTAGAGAGCAAAAGTGGACCCACGATACACTCTCGGAAGAGTCGCAATCTGAGGCGCCGCCGCCACCACCACCACCACCTCCAGTCTCCGACGCCGACATTACATATGTATGTATGTATGTATGTATGTATGTATGTATGTATGTATGTATGTATGTATGTATGTATGTACGTATGTATGTACATACTACACATGGCTCCAGATTGACTTCTCCGTGATGTTGCCTACAACGTAAATTTGCCAGTCACATACCCCCGCCATACCTATCGATGACTCCTCGGGCACGGCACGCATGAAACATCTTTGTCCGCGCCAGTTGTTCCGTCCCCTGTACTGCTGGCTCGCATCTCGAATGCAACTCGCACAATTAAAATGCTGCGACCACAATGCACATCGTATGTTTTTTGAGACATGGCGACTGACCCTGATGAGATAAACTTGGCCCACTGGCCACTGGGGTATCGCAATTTGACTTGGTGTGAATATGGGTGTTTTCTGTGCATCTATATGTAGCCATCCATCTCTGCAAGAAAAGTCATGTTGGCCATCTGACGAGCCATTTCTTGATAAAATGCCTTTGTAAGCTCAGTTTCTTGCTTTCCGTCCCGTACTGATGTGATTCTTCCCTTCTTTACCTTTCCTCTGAAACAAGGGTATCTTTGTCATGAAACCAGTCCTGCGTTTCTACATCACCGCCTGAGCAACCTTGAGCGTGGCCTTCTCCATCTTTGCCAGGGCTGCACTGTCCAGCCCAGCCCACCATTTCCGCAAACCGGCAGCATACTCAACTTCCTCGGCGGCCACTTCGACCGGAGGTCCCTTAATCTGTGGCAGCATCTCCTCGTCGCCCTTCTCAAACACGGCCCAGGCCGAAGCATCTGTGACACGGAACCCGAATCCGCGGCCCTTGATCGAGACGACTTGTACGCGGCGGAGCAGGACCACGTCTCCGGCATGGACCACAGGCAACGAGGTCTGGTGAGGCCGGTATATGTGAGCGACGCTGACGCCAGAGGGCGCAGACGACGGATCGGTAAGGTGAAGCTCCAGCATGTAATCCCTGGGTCCATGCTTGGGACGATGCGGCTGCGGTGGCGTGACTGTGGCGACGGCCAGAATGTCTGCTGTCTTGTTCACACTCGATCGCAGAGATTTGAGGGGCAGGTGGTCGGGCAGTTTGCCCCGGAGTTCTCTGACTAGCTGGCGCTTGAAGACAGATGATGACTCGTCCCCGTTGACTGAGCCGGAGACAGAGGGCGACTCCATGATCGACTCGAGCTCCTCTTTCTGGCTTTGCGTCTGCGTCCGCGGCTCGGGAGTGGCTGTTTGTCTGCCGAGTCGTGTTGCAGCGGGTGACGACGTCTTTGCTTCCTGCGATTGCTCCGACTGTTCCGTCATGCTACGTGTGATGCGCGTGGAAGAGGAGAAGTCGTGGTCTGCTTTGGTGGGCGACTCGAGTGATGCCCTCGCAACCAGGACACTGGGGTCACCATGTCCGGATTTACTGCCCCGTTTGGCACGCAGTATACTGGGAAATGGCGACTCGTGGTTCTCTTCCAGTTCGTCTTGCTGATCAGGGTGCAGTTGCGGGTCAATTGAAGCAATTAGCAAGCTGGGGTCCTCGCCCCGTGAGCTCGATGAGTGCCATGACCCAGTCTTTCGATGCGAGTGGCTGCGAAGCGATCTCACCGTAATGAAAACATCTTCTTCCTGCTGTGATTCTTCTCTCTCCTGCTCTTTGTTCGCCTGAGCCTCCATAGCCACGTCGTCATCTGCATCCGCAACGACGCCGGGGTTCGGTGAATGATCCTCCCGAAGCTCCCTCAATATCTGATCTTCTGCAGCGTCAGCTTCAGAATCCTTGTCCTGTTGTGCGATGGAGTCCGACACGGACGGTGCGGATAATGGTGCCAGCTCAGATTCCTGTGCTGGATTGTTTCCGCTTGCTTCCATTTGCTTCTGCTCCGCCAAGGCACCTGCCAGCTGTCCAGTTTCGGTGGTGGCCTTTTGCTCGACATTGCCCTCTGCCTCTGGCTCTCCTTGTCCCTTGCCAGTCGGCACAACCCCCCCCGTCATGTCAACATCTCCTTGGTCAATCGTGGACTGCCTGACCTTCTCCAAGTCTGCCATGCCATTAATTCTCTCGCCATCCTCGGCGTCGGCATCCGCCTTGCCGTGATCTGGCCCGGCCTCTCCCCTTTCGGCGTCGCGCGGTTGCAATTCATCCTCCGGAGCTACTTGCGCAGCTTGGGCTTCGAGAGCCATCTGGTCGCCAGGTTGTGATTCTTTACCAGACTCCACGTCATCCGGAGCATCTTGCTTGTCCTGAGCCATCGTCTCCTCTCTGAGTCTGATGCATGCGGCAGCGATCTCGGTTGAGAAGTTTGATACATCATTCAATGCCTCGTCTGCTCCAGATCTCACTTCAGAATTTTCATCATCAGCCCTCATGCTGGCGTCTCTGGTCTGACTGCCTTCATTATCGACATCGTGTTGAAGTGAAAGCAGCGTCTCAGTATGGACCTCCTCGACGGCACCATGAGGCTCTTGAGAAGCAGACTTCATCGTTTCCCTCTTCTGCTCTTCTTCTTCTGCAGCCTGTTCTCTTGCAGCTTCTTCCTTGGCAGCTTCTTCCTTGGCAGCTTCTTCCTTGGCAGCTTCTTCCTTGGCAGCTGCTTCCTTGGCAGCTGCTTCCTTGGCAGCTGCTTCCTTGGCAGCTGCTTCCTTGGCAGCTGCTTCCCTGGCAGCTTCTCCTCTGGCAGCTTCTCCTCTGGCAGCTTCTCCTCTGGCAGCTTCTTTTCTGGCAGCTTCTTCTTTGGCAGATTCTTCTCTCGCTTCTGCTTCATCTCCTGCTTCATCTCCCTCTGCTCTCTCCTGCACCTGAGCCTGCTGTTCTTCCGAGCCTAAATCCGACTTCGAATCCGAATCCGAATCTGAGAGCAGACTGATGAAAACGGGCTCTTGAGGTTGTCTTTGCACGAATCGGCGTCCTGGTTGCTCTCCGTCTTCATCCTCTTCATCCTCTTCTCCGTCGTCCTCTCCTTCGTCTTCTTCTCCTTCGTCCTCTTCCCCTTCATCTTCATCGTACTCTTCCCCTTCGTCTTCATCGTACTCTTCTCCATCCTGATCGTTGTCTTCATCGTATTGTCGTTCGTAGTCCTCCTCTACTCCTAATCCTTTATATGAGGATCCATCAAATTCTCCTTGCGACATTGCTGAGGGCCTCCTGAAATTCAAGCCGTACGAGGCTTCTTCCTCGTCCTCGTCCTCGTCCTCGTCTCCGCCCTCGTCTCCGTCGTCAGTTTCGCCTTCATCGTGTGCCTCGTCTCCATTTGCTTGGTCGCTTCGTATGCTTTGTTGGTCCATATCGCCTCTTTCTGCTGGATCAGCCTGGTCACTGGACTCGACTACATCTTCCACAAGGTCCATAACCTGTTTCTCCGAAACGCCGTCCTCAACATCGACTTCGTCTTCCTCCGAACTCGAGTCTGACGCATCATCGTCTCGGGCTCGAGCATACTTTCGTAAATCATAGTCCTCGCCTCTGATTTCACCTCCGTCTTCTCGATCCGAGCTGAATCGTTCTTGATCACTTTGAGGCTGCTCCTCGCCCTGTTGATAAGTTGGCTGTTCGGTTTCATTCCTGGACAATGGTCCAGATTCTCCTGAAACTTGGTGTGTCTCTGGTGGAAATCGAGACTGGGCATGCCATTGGACCTCTGGGATCTCGGTTGGCGGGGAACTTTCTATGATCAATGCTGCTCGAGGCTGCTCGGACTGCTCAGGAGGCCGTGGGTACGCCGCGGCGTCTTGCGATCGCCAAGGTTCGATCCCTTGTGGAGCTGCGGCATGGCCCTCGTGGTATGAATCAGGGGCATCGTGGATGAACTGATGAAAGTCTGAGACGTGAGGCACTACGGGTTCCGAGAACACATCCGGGGTTGCTTCTATGTCATGATATTCTGAAGCCGTGATCCGGTCTGGCGTTGGAATCACAGAGCCCACCAGATCCGTAGCCGCTGAGTTTTGGCCAAAGTGGTTGGCCAATCCATCGGCTTGAGATGCCAGCGTGCCGAGATGTGGATTTTGGTCCGTTGAAGCGGGTTCAAGGCTGGGAGTCTCGAAATGACTCGCGACACCGTCCACAACGTGTTGGCTCATAGGTGCGTGTCCAAATAGGGTTCGAGAGGGAGAGCACATGCCTGGGTCGTGCTCTGCGTTGATTGGAAGTGGCGGGCTGGTCATCGGCCCTGAGAAGTGCGTGAGCATGGAAGCTTGTGCGACTATTGTCGGGCTGAAGTGGACATCCTGTGTCTGACAGCCTTCATCGACCATGGTTGAGCGTTGGGACGCTTGTTCTGTGACGTCGGGGGCTCGTCCCTCGAGCGTATTCTTGCTCGGTTCTTCAGCATGTCTTTCCGCTTCTGACGCTTCTTGCATTTCTGGACTTGGAGATCTGCTGCTGTATTTCCATTCAGTTCTGCCCATGCTGAAGCGCGAGTTGCGTCTGCTTGTCTTTGGTTTTTGGTCTCCAATGCCTCCCCCAAAAAGTTCCGATTCTCCCTCGAATAGCGAGCCGTACGATAGTCTAGCTCTTTTCATGAAGGCTGGCGATGGATAATCTCCTGCCTCGAAGGTGTTGGAAGCCAGTCGCTTGTTTGACACGGCCGAATCGGCTGGTCGCGCAATTGGTGACGTGTTTTCCAAACGATTTCCAGGCTCAGCAGGTGCCGACGGTGGCCGGGAGAGGGACTTGGTTGAATTTTTCTCGAATGCGGCGTCGTGGTTTTCGTCTTCTGGCGCATCAATGTCGATGAGTTCTTCATCTTGAGAGCTGCCCCTTCGAACGTTTAACAGCAGACGACGCGTGAATGTGAGCTGCCATTCGAGAATTTCTCCCAATATGGCAGCCTTTGCTTCATGTGGTACCCAGTGAGCACCGTCCAGACTGATTCTGACTTCGTCACCACCACCAAGACGGGCAGCAGCGACGGCTTTGCCTGATGGGCCATGAAATTCAAGTCGAAGCTGTCCATGATTGCGTCGGAGCAAGACGTCGCGTTCCGCAAGGACGAATGCGATAGAGTTCTTGACGATACTGTAAGGCCAGGTGACTGTGACTACACCGTCGAGCACTCGAGAAGTAGGATTCACAATGTCAGGGTGGAGGTCGGAAATGGATGTTGGTTTGGCATCGCGAAGCGCTTCCAGTGATGGCCGTTCGGACATGTCGAAAAAGCCGGGTGGCATTTAATGTGCAACATATCAAAAATTACGACGCGCATGAGAGTTAGTAGCAGGAGCGAAAAATGACATGCTGCGGTTTGAACGAGGTAGGCTGAACACGGGTTGAAGACGTCGAGAGCGTTTTTGTCGCGTCCCGAGCTGTCACCAAGCTCCGATGAGGCAGGCGGTGTGGAGACACAAGACATGATTTTCCTACCCGCTTAGGTTCCTAGATAGAGTTTCAGTGGGTCTTGCAGTGGCCTGG
Organism: Hypocrella siamensis; assembly: GCA_000731825.1. Taxonomy (NCBI): domain Eukaryota; kingdom Fungi; phylum Ascomycota; class Sordariomycetes; order Hypocreales; family Clavicipitaceae; genus Hypocrella; species Hypocrella siamensis. The sequence continues at coordinate 17,026 of JMQE01001360.1, read as the reverse complement.
CTCCTGACCTGTTTTGCCCAGCATCGCCCAGTGAATGTATAGTGGGCCTTGAAATGATGCCATCGAGAGGACGATGCCATCTGTCAATGAGATCTGTTCAAGCATGCATACATATGTATGTACCTAATGTAGAGAAGAGATAGCCCAGCCTCCACACGGACAAACCAATCCTCGTGGTGCAGAGGGGACCATGACAACCTATGAGCCCTGCCGGCACCGGCCCGTGATACAACCTTGATCATCTCTTTCATCCTCTTCCTTTCCTTGACTTCACATCCGGCAACCATGGGCTCGATATATCCACAAATCTTTGATGTGAATCGCGTCGCCGTCATAGGTGCAGGCCCTTGTGGACTGGCCGCTGCCAAGTATCTGCAGGCTCAAGGCACATACCAGAATGTGACCGTCTTCGAGCAGCAGGCCGAAGTGGGAGGCGTCTGGAACTACAAGACCGAACTGGCAGTCCCGGCAACCAACCCTATTCCGCAGACAAGTCCCTTTTATCCTCCTGACGAGCCAGCTCATTTCGGGCCTGAAAAAGAGCCCATCTTTCCGTCCCCCATGTACGACGACCTGCATGCCAATATAACGAAAACACTCATGAAATTTTCAGATCTCAGCTTCCCCAAAGATTCTTGGATATTCCCCAGCCAAAGCGATATACAGGACTACGTCATCAAGTACTCTGCCGACGTGCGGCATCTGATCAGGTTTTGTTTTCGAGTCAACAAGATTCGTCTGCTCAGCGACGGACAGGATGACAGATGGCAGCTGGAAGCTGAGTCGACCAGGGATGGAACTTTGGTCCGCGAGAATTTTGATGCCGTAGTAGTCGCCAATGGCCACTTCTCGATCCCCTTTGTTCCAAATATCAGGGGCATCACGGCTTTTCATCAGGCGCATCCCTCCATCATCATTCATTCCAAGAATTACCGCTCGGCCGGCCTCTTCAAAAACAAGAAGACCATCGTGGTTGGCAATGGGCCGTCGGGGTTGGACATTGCGTACCAGGTCAACCGCTACTCCAAGGGGCAGACGCTGTTGTCTGTCAGGCACGCAACGCCGCCCAAGAAACTTCAGCATACCGGTTGTCGCGAAATCGCAGAAATCGAAGAGTTTCTCATCGACGACATGGGCGTCCGGCTCCGGGACGGGAGTATCGAGACGGACGTCGACGCAATTATTTGTTGCACCGGATTCCGCTTCAGCCTGCCGTTTCTGCATGACCTGGATCAAGATCTTATCACAAACGGCACAGGTGTTCACGGACTGTACAAACACATTTTCCACATCCAGCACCCTACGCTTGCTTTCTCGGGGCTCAACGTCAACGTCGTCCCGTTTCCGAACTCCGAGTCACAAGCAGCCGTCTTCTCAGCCGTGTGGTCCAACAACCTGGTGTTGCCCCCCAAGCCGGAAATGGTGAGATGGAACAGGGAGGCAGAAGCGGCAGCCGGTAATAAACTACATTGGCTGCCCAATTTGAGAGACGCAGAGTACCTGAACGAGCTACACGACTGGGCCATGAGCGCAGCGCACCCGGCAAAGGAGCCACCGAGATGGGGTGACGAGGAGATTTGGATTCGGACAATACTTGGTGAGGCCAAGGTGTCTTTTGAAGACAATGGACGCAAGGCCAAAACCCTTGACGAGTTGGGTTTCCGTTACAAACCAGACGATTGATTCACAGAGCGTCTCGTAGACAAGTCTGCATATCCTATTACGATGGAAGAAGGAGAAGGAATATAAGCATGTGTCAGTGGAAAGACGCACTCGCAATACTTCCACGAAGATAGCCGTGACGGCAGGGATAGAGGCTGCGCTGCGCTGGTCTCAAACGACGTCCTCACAGCCCTTTGAGTTATGTAAATGCAAATCACGCTACTACCCTGCAAGGTAGAACGCTCACCCATAGATCTAGGTGATTATCCTTTTCAATATTCATCACAATAATTGGGTTGCCAGCGAGATAGAAAAAAAGCCCCCTCAGTACCGCTTGCCATCCCGCAGGGTATCGGCGAATTCCTCCAGAGGACTCCGATTGAGCTTGGTTTCCTTCCACAGATTGGGCGTCAGGAACCCGTAAGTGTTGGAGACGGCGACAAAGACAGCCTTGAGGGTGTTCTCGAGCGTCTTGGTAGACCCGGCAGATGAGGTATACGCGTCGTCCACGCCAGCGAGCTGCAGGAATCGCTTGACGGCCGGGGAAGCGACGAGGCCAGTGCCTCGAGGAGCGGGAATGAGCTGAACAAGTCACATTCGTTAGCGTGAACGATGTTATTTTTTTTAATGGAAACGAAACCTCGCAGTATCATAGAGTCTCCAGGTGAGGAGGGGGGACTCGAAGTCTCTGAAGACACAGCAGAGCAAAGATTACTGCGGCTGCCAACGGAAACACAAAGCCCCCGTGATGAGACGCCAAGCTTTAAGAGATGGACCACCAAAAGGAAAAAAAAAAACATACTCGAACAGTAACGGAGCCACACTTGCCGCTCTGCTTCGAAGGCAGAGAGTGCGGAGCACCGAGATTGGTACCCCAGTATCCTCGTCGGACGGGAATGACGCTGAGCTTGGCAATGATGATGGCTGCACGGATAGCAGTGGCCACTTCCTTGGACGTCTTGATGCCGAGACCGACATGACCTTCTGAGTCGCCAATGATGACGACGGCCTTGAATCGGGTTCGCTGACCGGCCCGGGTCTGTTTCTGAACAGGCTTGATCTGAATTTTTGGAACAAGAATATTTGTCAGCGCTCGTCCTATCTGGGCCGTTGGCTTGTACATTTGCCTCTTCATCTCTCTCTGGGCACTGCAAGTCGAGTTGCATCATGCAGCCTCTACTTCCTCTTGCACAAGTTCGAGCTCGAAAGCACATGGTTCTCTTGCCAATGTCCTGTCCCTCCTCGCGATGAACAACAGACTTGCAGCGCCAGCATGCGATTGGAGAAATTGGTACGAAGCCGTGAAAAGATTCAGACATGTTAATGATCCGTACCTTCATGACCTCATCCTTGAGCTTGGGCAAGAAGTTGTCCACAATCTGGAACTCCTTGATCGGCAGAGAGTGTAAGTAAATCTCTTCCATGCTGCTAATTTTGCCAGCCTTGACCAATCGGCCAAGCTTGGTCACAGGCTGCCACTCCTTCTCTTCGCTCTTGCCGCCACGTCGTCCACGGCCTCGGCCACGGCCACGTCCACGGTCACCACCGCGGGATCCAAAACCACCGCCACGTCCACCACGGTCAGCCATTCTGATTTGTGCGTCTTGAAATGGGCGTCGAGATATTCGTTCAGCGCAAAGGGGGGCGGGGGGAAGGGTCGGCAAACGGTGATGAGTACTTGACAAGGTGACCAGCGTAGCTAGGCGAGGATCTTTTTCGCGATCCTGGCGGGGGTCGGGTTAGTCAGTTCAATTCGAGCCTGAGGATTTTTCCCAGGTGCGCCTAGATTACGCGAGCCCTAATGCTCATTTTGTGGCCGTAACGTGCAAAAAAGTGGGACCTGACACATCCCGCGGTCCATTCCGCATTGAGCAGTACCTCGGTACGCCAGGTACCTGCGACGATACGTACGAGCATGGGTACATTAGTGTCTAAGGCAGACACCGGGAAACAGCATCCATTAAGACGGGCATTGAAAGCAGGCCCTGAGCTTCTTTGCATTTATATCTGCAAGCATGTCGGCAACAGTGTAAGATGAGAGAAAAATGGCGCATCCATCATATGAGCATCTTGCAACACCTCGTAAGAGATCTTAAATAACATTTCGCGAGGGACCAATCGAGGCATGTCACAGTAGTTCTAGAAGTGCGTAGCGTGGCGAGTAGGGACGATCAATGCTCAAGAAAGAAATACAAGAAAGTCAAGCAGTCGAAGGAACAGTACCCACGAATGCTATGAGGAACCAAGGGAGTACAAGGTCGGGGTATTCTAGGTAGATTCGCGATTTCAAGACAACTCCACCGCAAGCTCGAAAAAGCATCAACTCGCCGCCGAATGAACCAAGCTGGCTATTGCTCCTCTCTCAAGATCAATGTTTCGGAAGGCTTGACTCGCTGAGCCCATTCGCTGCACACAAGACACATCAGCAATTTGACGCTAGTGAGAGTTCACACTCCTTGCGTATACTCACGTCCAGCTTCCGTCATATACTTTGCGTGACTCTGGTGATCCATAGCCCGCAACCTCCAAAGCAGTGTCAATAACGCAAGCGGTGACACCGGTTCCGCAGCTCGAGATGATGGGCTTCTCTGGATCGACGCCCTTCTCCTCCAGGATGCTCCGCAATTTCTCTGGGGACGGATATGCCTTGGTTTCAGAATCCAGAAGAGCACTGAACGGCAGGCTGATTGACCCTGGCATATGCCCTGATGACAAACCCTGCCTGGGCTCAGGATCTGTGCCTTTGAATCTGCCGTTTGGCCGAGCATCGAGAATCTGGACACCTTCGGCCCCTTCTTTGTTGTGGTCCAGGGCAACTTCTTTGACGTCGTCAAAGTTGGCAACCTTGCTCTCGTCGAGTTCGGGGATTGGATAAGGACAGCAATCGACGCTGTACAGCTCACCCGACTCGGTCGGCAGACCTTGCTCTACCCATAACTTGAAGTTATTCAGAATGCGAACGTTGGGGTGTCCAAAGATTTTGAAAGTCCACCCGACACGAGGGGCGCTGAAAATCCCTAGCTCTTTGGTGTCGTATATGACCACTGTATCATTCTTCCGGATACCCAACTCGCTGACGACAGCTGCAAAGCCCCTGGCGTCCGGCAGCATGTGCGGATAGGGACTTCGTTTATCAATGGCCTTGTCTAGGTCGAAGAAGCGGGCCTTGGGGATGCGCTGTTCTCTGAAGACCTCGATACCAGACCGTCCATCATTGGGAAGAAACCAAGATGCGCAGACGGCAATCACTCGCGGATCGGTACTGATGGGTGACGGGGCGTTCTTCTTGAGGGCCTCGTGAAGCTCTTTTGGTGTGACAAGGTAGCTTGAGAAGCTCCGCCTTGAGGCCATGTACGCGCTGGTCCTGCCAGTCTTCCACGACGTGGAACCAACTCGTAAGCTGCGTCCTACGGCGGCGAAAGCCATGGGTAATTCCTAGCCCTATGGAAGAGAGCCGTCAGACCTCGAAGCGGAGAGCCTGGCGGCCTCGACTTTGAAAGAATAAACCGGGCAAGAGGCGACGGAGCTCGCGCTGAGTGGAATTGCTATGATCTCGGAGAAAATCTGAGGTTGCGCTGCAGGAAGGTCGGGTCGTGAGTGGTAAGAGGTGTTGTGTGGTGTACCAACGCCAGCTGCAGAGCTAATGCACCTTGCAAAACGGGGTTGACCCAAACTGGTGTCGATCTTCGGGAGCTTGGGCCACTTTACTTCCCGCGCTAAGAAAGTAGAAAGTACTCCGTACGCACATACAGTGGCTAAATATACTTTGCACTCCTCCCAAGTCCTGCTAAGACGCGTGCATTACGCGATACTCCAGTCATTTTGACATCATCCAGACCCAGGCAATCGAGCCCGATGCTGCCCGCTCACCTGCCGACGCCTGCCAAATGAAAGTCACGATCAAGGAGTGGAACGCCGTAGCCACTTGGCGCTGGGATATTCCCGAGGACGACGTGTGCGGGATTTGCCAGGTCCATTTTGACGGAACATGCCCGACTTGCAAATATCCTGGCGATGACTGCAGTCTGCGTAAGGAGCCAAAACCTTGACAACAAGATCACGCTCGCTTTGGTTTGGTCATCTAACAACGAAGCCGGTTAGTCTCAGGCAAATGTGGTCACAACTTTCACATGGTGAGCCTGCGACTATGCATTGTGCGCGTCATGATGAACATGGTGTCAACTAAACACTCGTCTTAACAGCATTGCATCATGGAATGGATCAAGCAAGAGTCTGCTCGCGGCCAGTGCCCCATGTGTCGTCAAAGTAAGTGTCACTTCATTCAATTGGATTAGCGGGGTTCATTAACCATCCGTAGCATTTGAATGGGTCGATCAAGCAAAAGAAATGACATCATCCAGAGCATAGCCGGCATGGGTACGACAGAGATCGAAGAGACAACAACAGGGATTCTTGAAGCACAATCATCAGTCTGCGTCGACATCATCATCTAGCAATGTCCTTTGGTGCCCTAGTACGAAATGCCAATTGCTGGCTTGTTGCCAACTCTGAGCCTTGACGACAAATCTGTGATCACAGCAGCACGTCTCTAAGCTTCTGGAACGAAAACGCCGTCTTTGCACAACACAACACTCTTCTTGAAGAACCGACGCCACTCCAAAGGATCTCCCTTGATCTTGACAAAGCGCACATCGAGGATCTCGCTTCCATCAGGCAACGTCTGCTTGTCAACATGAATCTCTCCATGCAAAGGCTGCTGCCTGCCATCAATAGCTTTGACTTTGATGTTCGCGATGCTGTTGCTGTGCAAATTCGGCGTCACAGGCGCCAAGGGCACGTTCAAGTGATGTAGGGCATCGCTGAGCATTTGGACCAGATGAAGGGGGGGAACGTGTGAGAAGAATCGTGTCATAGCCTCAGGAGGACACACGTCGCGGAATCGTCGAGCTTGCTGAGTCAGTGTCATGGATGGACCGGGCGTATGAGAAAACTGTGACATAGAAGGTTCGTCGGCAAGAGATTCCAAAATCATGCGACGGCTATCAGTCGAGCGAGGTACTGAAGAAGGCGGACGAGTCACGGATCGCAGGACAGGACGCTCCCAGTCCCACTCTCTATCGGTGATGGGGGTCTCGGGCTGTGTCGACGAATATTTGCCAGCGTTGAGTCCTGAATCAATGTCCATGTCTTCCACACTGGACGAAACCTGTTGTTGTGACGTAGATGGCTGCTGGCTGAAATCAACCCGGAGGTTCTCTAACATTTGCGTTGCGAGGTTGATGGGATCGGAAATCTTGCCCTCTGGTGTTAGAAGGGGGTTGTGTCGTGTGTACCAGGGATGCTGCCGTATTTGACGAAAATTGAATCTTTTCTGGGGATTGATTGACATCATACCGCGCAGAAGGGACAAAGCCTCTGGCGGAATCCTTGCCCAGAGAGCATCAGTGCTGTGTCCAAAAGAGCTGGCGTACTCTTTAAACTCCCAGCTATTAGCTGACGGCTCGTCCCATGGCGTATTGCCAACCAGGAGCACAAAGAGGATGACACCGCAAGACCAAATGTCCACGAGGTCAGATGAGTACTTTTCAACGCCCAGATTTCTCCTGCCCTCTTGCGCACAAGCCAGGATTTCGGGCGCAATGTACGGCGGGCTGCCGCACAGCGTTGAACTCGTCTTCCTTTGCCCTTTATACTCAAACATGGTAGCCATGCCAAAATCTGCGAGCTTTAGACTCCCGTCGGACGAGAGCAGGATATTCTCCGGCTTCAAGTCCCGATGGGCCACGCCCTTGGAGTGCATGAAACTCACGCCACTGACGAGCTGGAAAAAGTAGAGCTGAGCAATGTCCTCGCGGACGCCAACATCTGCTTCAATTTTGTCAAAAAGATCACCACCCTCGGCAAACTCCATGGCAATCCAACGCCAGACAGCATCTTCACCCGAAGCAAACCACTCAATGATATTGGGGTGCTGCCCAATGTGTGAGTGGAGCGAGACCTCCATGGCGAGCTGTTTGGCTGATATACGTCCATGCTTGACCGCGTAACCTTTATGGATGAGCTTGACGGCGAATACTGGATTGGTGGTATCTATCGGGATGGCCTTCTTGATGCTGAATAGATCAGAATACCTTATTAGCAAGGAAGCTTCCAAGCAAGGTGACGGACCGCATCAATCTCTCGGGCAGCGAGAAGCAAGAAAACATACGAAGCGTAGGCTCCTCGCCCAACTGTCTTGGAAATGATGCGGAAGGGAAGCTCTGTCGGTAAAGGATCCAGCTGCGACTACAACAGAGCATTAGCTTGAAGCAAATATCAATTGACGCTGGTGTTTCAGAAATGGTGATGCTATTGCGCCGCAAACGGCCATGGGCATAAAGCAAATAATATTAGGGGAAGAGGAAGGGGAAAAAAAATCCTACTAGTTGCCCACTCACCATTGCGAGACGTGACGCAGACGTCGTTCAGTTCTGACTCTATCTCAAACACAGAAACATATATGCATGTATGTCTGTAGCCAGAGGTGTCGATCGGATACTCAACGAGATTCAAGGCAGGCAGAAATGTCGCAGCCTGGCTTCTTGCCGATCTGCGTCCTAACCAGCCAATCAAGCTGTCTCCTGCCTGATACCTTTGCCAGCTTCAAAGTTGGGAATTTTTTACGAAATTGGCTCAGGCATACCTGGGATCGCAGAGTCAGGTACAGAAAGCACCTCAGAGCACCCTTTGATGCGCTTGTTTGATCCCATCTCGAAAGTGGCCTATTCTTCTGGACGTCAACGTCTCATTATGCAGAGTGGATACGTAAACAAAAGGCGTCACTGCAGGGCCAAATTACCCAGCCCAACCTATTGTTAGGCAGCTGTCTAGGATGTTCTGACACACTGCAGCTGGTCGCGTCCAGGGGGCCGCCTAGCGCGTCAGACCGCGTAAAGCCGCAACCGGCAGCAGCGGTTGGCTGGTCGGCCTAATGCTGGCTAGGCCCATTCACTGGTTGCTGCGGTAAACAGACTTGGACTGCGGACCTATCCTGTAACGTTTCGTATCTCGCAGCAAAAAAAAAAACACACACGCACACAGCATCAGCGTTTCATTTCATTGGACAACTTTGATTTCACGGCGAAAAGAACACCGTCGATTGGCGCCTGAGCTCCTGACCTCGTCTCGTCTTCAGTTCCTCCCAAAATAACTGCGCGGCATCCCATCCAGTGCATCGTCACGTTATCGACGCCTTCGTCATCAAACCCTTAGCACCGTCGCGCAATTCTAACTATTTTCGGCCTCATTCATTCCTGCTTGCCAGAGGTTTCTTGATCTTCTTTTCTCGGCTTCTGTGGGCTGTTCCCTTCTTCTCCCGGTTCCTTCCTGCCAAACATACTTTTCTCTTTCACTCTCCTCATTCTAACTTATCTACCTCGTACGTTCTTGGCGTGTGTTTGCTGCCAAAGTTTTAGATATAGCATCTCAAGATCTGCAAGGTCACAATTCTTCTGATCTGCTTGTGACTTCTCAGCCGATCATGGATTACGCCATGGAGGACAACCAAAATTCTGCTCCTGGCAGCGTTGCTGCAGCCAAGCTTAATGCTTCCCGGACAGGCCCAGACGCCCAGAGTGTCACCAAGCGGTAAGTCTTGTCAGCTTTCCGTCACGAGGAAGGGCTAGAGCTCAATGACCTCGCAAAAATAACGAAAAAAATGGCCCAAACCACGAATCGAGATCGCTGACCATGAGAATTTCGAGAGACAGATTACAAACTGAGCTCATGCAACTCATGACTTCGCCCGCTCCTGGCGTCTCGGCATTCCCATCGGCCGATGGCAACCTGCTATCATGGACAGCTACTATTGAGGGGCCCGAAGGAACACCGTACTCTGGCTTGACTTTCAAGCTGAGCTTTGCTTTCCCGTCAAACTACCCTTATGCTCCCCCTACCGTGTTGTTCAAAACTCCAATCTATCATCCCAACGTAGACTTTTCTGGACGCATCTGCCTCGATATTCTCAAGGACAAATGGACCGCTGCGTACAACATTCAGACTATTCTCCTGAGCCTTCAAAGCTTGCTCGGCGAGCCAAACAAGTACGTTCAACTCTTTCCCCCAACCCCAAGTAATGTCACGGCGCAGGTTGGTCTGACGAATCGCCGTATCAGTTCCTCTCCGCTGAATGGAGAAGCCGCCGAGTTGTGGGATCACAATGCTGAGGAGTTCAAGAAGAAGGTGCTAGGCCGCCATAGAGACATTGAAGAGGAGTAGGGTAGTGCAAACGTACTTGTTTGCACCTTTGGGGAGACCTCTCGTTGCTTGTGTACATGATTGGATGACAGGCGTACTGGGACAGCATAGTTACGCGCGGTTCGATACGGCATTCTCATTTAGCGTACAATTGACTCCCTTTGAAGATGTGGTTGATGCCGCAAGAGCCCCCAGATCAAGTCGTGGGGTTGGGTGGCCAAGGTCCGCAATGGAAAGCCAGCCTGTTAACTTCATTTATCAAAGCAAATCCAACATTTGACCAGACACCATGAGAGCATTGCTGCTGTTCGTTTTTCTTTCGTCTCCATTCATCTGACCGTCGGATACTTACCACCAGCTGCCCCGATCATCATGTTACATTTACTGTTTATTTCGCCGAAACCTGCCATCAAAAAGGCAAGAAGTTGCACCGCGATGGTTTGGACTTCGACCATCTTAACCATCAGCCTTGTACCAGTGCAGGGGTGCGCAAAGACAGTCTGATCGAACTTCATATTTCCCGTCGGGTAGAGATCTTTGTTTTGTTTCTTGTTCGCGTCGAAAACTAGAGACAGCCGGTTGCAACTCCACAAGGCCATGACATCCTCAAAACCAATTCCATCTCGGAACGTAATTTGTGCTCGTCCTACTCGTCCACGACGGCTGTGGCGAGACCCTTGGGATTCTTGACGTTCACTGCCTGTACATAGCTGTAAAGCTTCTCTTTGGCATCCTCCTCATCGTTACGTCGTCGAGAAATCCGAACGCGGAGTCGGAACGGGACGCCCTTGATGCCACACTCCCAAACTTTTTTGTTCAATTGAGGGTCCAGGCGGACGTCGGACGTGCCCTGACAAAATTAATGTCAGCCTTTCGTTCCACATAATACTTTTAGAGTCTCCTTCCCCAGAGTGACTTCTTCTTTTCATCATGTACAACATGGTATTGTGGATAAAAGCATCACAAGTGTTTCGACGTGAAGAATTGTTTCGTACCATAGCCTGAGTGGCAAAAGCCTTGATTTCTTTGATAGCGCGGGGAGCCCTCTTTTTGAACGTAACACCATGTAACTTGATTCTCCGTTAGCTTTCGTGGCCGTGGAATCTTTGTGGGTGGGGGAGAACATACTCTCTTGTGGAGGTGGATGGTATATTCACGGGCGACGACATCCGCAATGGCAGAGCGCTGAGCCTTGCCGGCGACCTTCTTGACGGACGACATTCCTGAAATTCGTGATGGTCAGCCTGCTATGTGCAGAGATGCAGCTTCGAGTGGATGACGGAAGCAGATTTCCAAACAGAATCACAGCAACTCGTAAAATCACAATGAGAACAAGCACTGGATATTCTGCCAAAAATCTGACATCACAAGTGAAAAATCACACCTAATCGGGGCAATCGGTCGTACCTGCAAATCGTCTCGAGGGATCTGGCTTTGAGATGGATGGTGAAGCCGGATTACGGAATTCCGCAAAATCTTTGTGCGTAGGGCAGGCTCGCATTATTCCCAGTGGGGTATAGCGAGCCAATCAATTTTTCTAATTCGCATTGAATGCCAGTATTCTCACGTGACGTCCATGATGTCCTCATTTCCCTTTGACAAGCACTTTCTTTGGGCTAAGGTGGGACCTTGTTCAAAGCGCAGCGAATCAAGGACAGCAAGAGACCGGGCGACCACCGCCAATGCGCGTGGATCCACAACCAAACGAAGCAGGTTCGTGTTTATCTGCTTGCCTGCCTGCCCTCACCCGTCGTCGATTGATCTTTCGAGACACTCGGCGATTCCCAGCACATTGGCGCTCGACACCTCAAAGGGCGCTTGCGCAACTCGGCGCAATCGTCGCCGTTCTCTCGTTACAGCTTTTCTTCGCACCCCAGAATCCCGTACGAAGCCGTCCACATCTTCCACCTTTCCTGAGTCAGGGAGACATTCTCCCGGTCTGCCAGCCCCAAATTCCAGGGGAAGTTGCTCGTGGAACGTTGCGGCATTCTCGTACAGCGCTGCCTCAATTCCCCTCCGATTCAAACAAAACACCGTGAAAGCTCGACTTCACAATCGGTTTAGATACTCCCGTCGCTCGTTATACCAGGCATCAGCCACCCACCACAACGCAGGATGGCGGAAAATCTCCACGCAGCGACGCCGTCGCCTCAGCCAGATACGGCAAGGAACCGACTACCCACGTTATTCGAGGTTCTAAGCCGCCGAACCTTACCGCCTGTTGATTTGTTTTCGTTCTACATCTATATGCGCGATCAGCAAAGATCGGTAGACTACTTGGATTTCTGGTGAGGGAGAAACTTGAGAGACTGATGCTTCGTGGAAGGAAACACAAGTCACAATGGAGGGGAACAGACGAGCTAACTATCGATGGGCAGGCTCGACGTCGCTCAACACATGTCACTTTGCCGACATTACGTACGTGAGCTGCGACGATCTGTTCTAGTGGCGACGCCCGACATGGACAAGACGAACTCCAAAAGATCATCACAAATTCTAGAGAATATGGGCGACTTGGAGCCGTCGCGTCCTCCAGGGCCCTCGATGTATGCCTCGGAGAAGGAACGGGATCAGGATGCTCAAATGTCAGCCTTTCTACGCGAAGACGCAGCTCAGGACTCCCCTCACAGCGGATCCGGTATGGCTCCTCGGTTCAGTCCTCAATTCAGCACCCCTCACGACGTCACCGTCTCCAATTCTCCATCTCACGCCGTCGCCAGACAAGACATCAGAGCGTCTGCCGAGAAGATCCTGTACACGTTTCTGCTCCCGGGTGCAGAGAGAGAAATCACATTACCTGGATCCATAACCCAAGATGTCACCGCAGCCATCGAGGATTATGGTCGCGATGATCCAGAAATTTTCGATGTCGCCAAGGACTATGTGTTTCAAGCCATGGAACGAGACGCGTTTCCCGGCTTCCTGAGGATGAAAGCGCTAGGCAACCTCATTCCGCCCACTCTGGTCATGCGGCTCATCACTGGCCTTGTGTCCATGTTCGGGGCCTTCTGGGCTGCCTTTATTCTCATCTTTCTTGACAAAGATCACCAGACCAGATGCTGGGTAAGTTTCTAAGCCACAAAGCTGTGGCTGCAAGTCTCTCGTCAGAGGACACCTTGGCTAATCACCTCTTCTTCGCAGCTAATCCTGCCTTTCACTGTTGGCGTCTATCTCCTTTCATCGTATCAGTACTCACTGGACCCGATCATGGCCCTCGTTGGCTTCAGTGAATACACACCTTTTAGCTTTTCGCGCGTCCGGGAGCCCTATGTTCGTCGACTTTTAGCCAAAAGGGCAACAATGGTCTTGGCTGTCACGGTCCTCATTGATGCAGCTCTTTGCGTTCTCTTTATCCAGGTTCCCGGCAAGAGGCTATGATGCCGACTTGTTGAAGCAGATGTTCTCGTCTGGGCAATTTAACGCCCGCAGAGAGATCTTGCACTAGCTTGACGATGGAAAACTGTCGACCAAACACTGGCGCTTCGAACTCTTGATGACCGTTACGAATAGGGGCACGATGGCGGAGTTTTCCCTCTCGGCCTCTCGGAATTTTCTTTGTCTTGATGGATGTCTTCTCATTGGCCTAGGACTTCGGCGTCTCGACAGTTTCTCGTTCTCGTCCTCCCTTTCCCTCCGGAGGTTTCTTGAGCGTAAAACCTACTTTTTTCTGCATGCTTCTGTGTGCGTGTGTGCGTGTGTATGTTTTCATGTTCAAAAACAGCCACTCCTCTTCCTTTTTTCTCTTTTTTTTTTTCATTTCAGAGTCGCGCAGGCAAAGATCTCCAACTCGCCTGCTATGCTTGTCGCCAGAGGAAGCCGGACAAACAAGGCTGGACTTTCTTTTTTCTTTAGCGCAAAGTAGGTAAGGGTTGGTTGTTGATGCAAGGTGATTGTGGGCTAGGCACAGCTAGCACGGAAGCGAGGGAGATTACACCATCTAGATACCGGGAAGCCTTCCCGTCGCCAACTTTGACAGATGCAGTCACTGAGCCGTCAATCCAGCCGGGGGTTCAGATAATATATTCATGATTGAAAATGTACATGTCCAGCGTCTTTCATTTTCTCATCTGGTGGAAGCTTGCGCTCCTACCAGCGTGGTAAATATACCAGAGATGGACCGCCGTAGCAACAATCTCAAATCTTACGTTTATTACGTTGCTTCTGCTCCTCGGCGCCAGATGGCTCGTCTGCATCCATTGCCTCATCATTCGCGGACCCAGCGGCATCCTGCATGTATCGTTTATTCAGACTCTTCCGGGATGGTAGCACGGCATCACGCTTCTTGTCCCACTCGCGCGACTCTATGATGAGGTTCTGCCTCTGTTTCTCTGCAGATCTCTTCTCGTTCTCCCGAGAGGCTGCCGCGGCACGAATACTCCTAATTTGTTCCTCCAGACCTTCGAGTGTCGAAGTACATCTATCGGACCATTTGTTCAAGGCTTCCACCATCTGGGGTATGGAGCCCGGGGCGAGGTCACGCAAGGGCGCCACGCTGGTCACCTGGACAGCCTGGCGAGCAGGATCCAGCGTCGCGTGAAGCAGCCCGGCATAAATGGCCGTTATGACGAGTTCCTCCAATTCCCTGAATGACGAGAGCCCCAAAGCCCCCTGCAGGACATTGTACGACAGGTTCGTTCTGTTTCGGGCAAGCGTCAGCAGGGAAAGCTGGCGGAGCTTGAGCGTTTGAGCGTCATTAAGGGAAGGCAGCCCCGACGCGTCGTTATGATAGCTCTCCCATGTGCCGTAGGAGAAAATATGGAGAAGCCTGAGGTGCGATGAAAATTGGGCATTCTCGGCGAGAGCCTGAATTTGAGGCTGTTGGAGCAGCTCCGCGAAGACAAAGGTGCTCGGGGCTGAAGTCGCTTGTGCGATGAGATCGACGGCAGCTCGGGGATGAGCAGCTGATTTCGAGAGGGCCAGGAACGGCTAAAGTCGATGCGGCCGGTTAATATTTGCCAAATTCTCAGCCCTCTCCGTGAGACGTTATCTATTTTCCCCCTTTTCCCTGAACGAGAAGGGGCAGGCTTACCTCGAGAGCATTCAAGGCCTTTGTTTGTTCCATGTCTGCAACCTACGTGGCTGGCTATCGCAGGTCAGATATTCGACCGCCGGGCCCAGCGCCGGGCTTGCAAATGCCAGGAGGAGCAGGCAAGCTAAGCCAGGCTTGCGTGAGGGCCGAGGAAGCGATTTGGGATGCCAGCCGGGTGGGAACGAGAGCCGTAGCTGCGTCCAAGTCGCGCAGGGTCGAGTCGAGACGGCCAGAATCCGTAGTGGGAGGCCAGCTAGGGATGAGGCGATCTATTCGTGGAATCAGCGGGCCGTTGGGGTTTCACCGTATCAGGACTGTTTGATGCTTTGACAGTATTTCAGGTCGGCGTGGGTGGCCTGGCTCAAGGTGGGGGCAAGGGCGAGGGTCCCCACTTTCCGTTGAGGGGCAGGTTGACAGAGGAAAGAGTGATAGTGACAGAGCATCACCCGTCGATTTTCCTCGTCACTGACAACGCTCGTCAAATACCGTGTTTGCGTCCAGAGAATGAAGTTTGAACCTGTTTTGCACACGCAGTTCAATGTTCTGTCACTGGTGCGTAATTCGAGAATGCACCGTGCCTGTGTCTGATTGAAAAATTGAACCCAGAATTGTCTTGAACCTGTCTTTCTTTTCTGGTTACCCCTTCCATGAGACCTGAACACATACTACTATCAGTCAAGTAATTGTGATCCAGTCATAACTACCGGGGTTCTTCGATCGGAGGGTCTTTGATCGGGGGTTTTCGCTCGGCGAGACAAGGATAAATCCGTTGTCAAGCACAAGGCGCCTCTTGTCTTCCAGGCACCAGAACTCCAGATTCCCACCCGACTTCCCCGACCTGTCGCCACTGTTGCTTGGCAATGTCTGTTGTATTACATATTACAGATGGATAAGCCCAGGTCTGTGATGATATTGGAAAATCATGAGACGCCTTGCGTCACTGACGCCGTATTCAGCGAGAAAATCCATGACCCGACGCGACTTTCTTTTCTTTCCCTCTTTTTCTTTTTCAGTCTTTTTACGTATGGCGTTCTTTGCTCTGCAGCCCTCAGGTAATAGACTATCGAGATAATTACGTATATCTATTCTACGTGATATTTCACGCAGGAGACATACAGAGTTCGAATAGAAGCCTCGTGTCGTAGAATCCTGTGGCGTTCATCGACGCGCTGTGAATCAATCATAAATCTCCTCTCCTGTGCGCAAGTTGGCTATTATCACGCATACGATTGCACGCTGACTTCATGAAACGGGAGCCGGCTAATACCGGACGGAAGAGACCTAGCACGACTTCGCTTCTCGTGACTAACATGGCTGGGTTCTGCTTTCAGCCTTGGTCTCGGGACGCTAGAATGTAGGCCGCGGTCGGATCTACTAGCTTGGCCCGATGGTAAAGCACCTCGTCATCAGGATTGCTTTTTGGAGCGAGACGCCCGTGTCGATTTGAGTTTTCAGCACCCCGGAATTTAGAGGGCGTGCTGCGCACGCGCCTGGTGCGAAACTTACCTACCTACTAGTTTTGGGGGCCATGCTCACCTCGTGTGGCACACCTTAGCGCGACCAAAAAAAAAAACAAGTCGAGACTAGAAGAAACGTTTCCTGTTGCAAAGACGAGCGACGAGTACCAAAGAATGATGAGCCGAGCAAAGGGAGCTGGACCTCTGGGTGGTTGGCTGCACGCCGTCAATCATTGCATTAATGACATTGCATCGATGACCCGTCCAGCCCTCTCCTGCAGATGCGCATGACTTCATCATTTGTCGGTTACAGTTGCAGTGCAGCTCCGAGTACAGTACGGAGTACCTGTTGTAAGTATCCCGGTGACAGTCGCGGGTGGAGCACTCAACGTGCCCGTGGCCTTTGCTGCGTGGCTGGACCCGGGCCCAAGAGGTAAACCTTGAGGGTAAACAGGCTGAGCTTATGCACTTGAGCGTAGCCTTCCATCCGACGAAATGGTTCATCCAGCATGGCTGATTCATGCAATGTTTGTGTCTGAAAGATAACGTTTGCAATGAATTGAAAATCTCCAGGCCCAGCGTCCTAAGGCCGGCCAGCCATCCAAAGGCCAGCCAGCCATCCAAGGCCCCCCCCCCCCTTCCCGCCCTTTCCGACAAGGGGCTGTGGCCAAGCGCCCTGGGG
>JMQE01001359.1:0-23193 GCA_000731825.1 Hypocrella siamensis | reverse complement strand
CCCCCCCCGCTTCGTCTGCAAGAAAAACGCGACTCCCTGTACCTTTACCTTCCTGCGATTCCGGCCCAGAAAGATAAGCTTCTGACGTAGGCCCAGATTACCAACTCGGCGCCCTCGCATGCCAGTCTCGGCACGCTCAACGGCGTGGCTCAGACACTCTCTGCCCTGGGCAGGAGCATCGGTCCTTTTGTGTCTGGCGGGTTGTTCACCTTGTCGGTCGACATACAGCCGAAAGGCGAGGCGTTGGTGTGGTGCCTGTTTGGCGGACTCACCCTGATCGGCGGGCTGGTGTCGCTGTTCATCCACGGAGACAGGTTGGAGAGCGAGGAATGGGAAGGCAGCAGAGAGGCCGAGGCATAGATTTGGCGGCAGCAAAGTGCGGGCGTTGTCTAGTGTAGTCCATCGTACTCATGTTTCGAAAACGACAAACGGATGGGTCAAAAGCGGCATTTGAAGAGACACGGCGTAAACGAGAAGTAATGAACCTCCTTGACGACATGATTTGAGTCGCACAAAGGAATTCCGTAGTAATGGCTTTCAAGCCACTAACAAAAATGCCATGTCGGTTGAAAAGACGAAGAAAGGCTGTCTATGCTCGTGGCTAACTAATACAAAAAAAAATATAAATATAAAAACACTCGTAAAGTAAGTATATATGCTTGTCGGTGGCTTAACACATAAAAAATATCGTGAAACAAAGCAAGGTCCCAGAGTATCGTCATCAAGCTGCCATCCCCAGTCATCTCGATGAAACAAAAATAGAAAAGGAAGAAAGAAAGAGAGGGAAAAAGAGAAAAGAAAAAGGAAAGAGGAATCTATCATGTTCCCACGCCGCCAATGCACAAAGAAACAAAGACGCTCTCGAGTTCTCCCCCAATCAAAAAAAAATTGCTACCTAGTTCTGTGATCAAAACGTAACGCTCAGCACCAAGACGGCGGGCTCGTCCAGTGGCGCAGCATCCAATCTACCGCCGCTTGCCACTCCCTCTCAAAGCACGCCTTCAACTGACTAACGTCCTTGGCCGACGGCACCTTTGCTCCCCACATCTCTGGCCTATTTGCCTCGATGAAGGCGTACAAGGGGATGAGCTGGTCGTTTTTGATCTTCATGAGGACGAGCCAGGCCATGTTCCAGCTGCGATCGGAGGAGGGATCACCGCGGACCCGAGTGTAGGCTTCGCACACCAGGTCTGCCGACAAGGGGAAACTTCGGGTCAGGGTGCGCAGTTCCGTCGTGAGTTGGTGAGAGGTGACGTAGAAGGTCCAGGCGGCCGTCATGGGGGGCCCGAAACGAGCGGCCTCGACGGCGTCGGTAGCGCTGGCGATGCGTTCGATCCGCACGAGCTCGGTGAGCGTGTTGACTCGGTGCGTGTTGAGGGACTCGATGAGATGGGACGTTGGTGAGGGGGGGGGCTGATGCGTTTGGTCAGCTGGCGATGCTCATGGACCAACTTGTTCAGCATCCCGAGGAAACGCGTGGTTGGACCTGGGACGATGCGAAGTGCAAAGTGAATGTGGAGGAAAAAAGTGACTTTGGGTCTTGTTTGTTGTCAGCCAGAGGCTGGGGAGGTGAGTGTCGGTGAAGAGAAGGAGGTGAAGCCCAGCTATGGACAAGGGGGGCTAGGGATTTCATGGTGGAAAGGCTCGATAGTCGCGAGGAAGAAATGGCAAGGTTACCACCCTTGACGGCCCTGCCGATGGGCAAAACTTTCCTCATGGGCAAAAATGAATGGCAAGGGAGGAATAGAGGCCACGCGTGGGAGAGAGGGGAGCTCAATTTGAAGCAGGCCAGGCAAAGCCTACTGATGCCGGCGGGTTCGGAAGATGGACGACTTACACCGTAGCTCCCTACCTTTTCTGGGGTCATGGCGGCAAGCATTGGCGACGCTAAACTGGCTTCCTGTGCTGGCTGGCTTTCTCGTCTCGTCGAAGTTCCTGATCCAACTTAATTTGTCTGCTGTTTGTATCGTCTTTTGCTTTGCCAACTTGGATGCTGTGCTTTGAACTGGCGACGATGAATCTAGAGGCCCATCATGGTCGACTTATATAGTCGACCTGGAACTGGTGAAGGCTTCCAAAAAAAGCAGGGGAGGTGGACAAGAACAAAAAAAGGTGAGGCAGCCTGGGTCTCTGAAGCGTTCCAAAAACAGGCATGAGTCAAATGAGTTCCCTCGAGTCCCAGAATTACCCAAATATCACGAAATGGGGGCAGGAAGTGCCAACGGGGGGGGATGACCGCGATGCAGTGCGCCGACGGATGCGCCCCCTTCGGCCTCTCTGCGGCCCTGGAAGGAATAAGAGTAATGTTGGCTCAAACGTCAAAAAAAGAATTCGTGACGTGAGACCGTGTTCGGGTAGCAGCGTGAAACAGAGAGTCGAAGATGCTGAGGTGTCGTTGTCGTTGTCGTCCTTTGGTTCTCCCGCATCAGAGTTGTTCGTGTAAGCCGCTTCGCCCGATGGCTTCACAGCCTGTTTCTATATTCCAGACCAAGCCCCCAAATGGCACTCGGCTTTCTGCGACCCGGAGCCGATGCGTTCCATTTCGGGAAATCAGCCGAGTCTATTCTATTCCGCAGACGTGGGATTAGTCTAGGTAGGGGAGAGAAAGAGGAGGGTAGGGGAGGGGGAACCCCTTCCTGTCGATTTGCATGGCTTCTTTTTTGAGGCACAGCACGCAAATGGATGGGGCAAGGGAGAATGAGAATGGAAAGCAAGAAGAAGGGGGGTACATCGGAGGAGGAGGCCGCTCATCTTCGCAGCAAATGACAAATCGTCCCCTCAGCCCTACAAATGGGTTCCTGCCGCCTAAATCTAGGGCTGTTGCGACATTGGGGCCAAGGGAACAGTTCCAGAAGCACAAGGGAGGGCTTCTTTTCCAGGAAAAGGAATGATCTCTCCCCATAAAACTTCTTCACGAAAGGAGCTGCATAAGCGCAAACGCCACCTGTTCTCTGATTGCTCGCTTTGACGCCGTGAGACGCACCGCTCCCGCAGCATGGGCGGCTAACGGACCAATAGTATTCTATTCGTCGAGCTTGCTGCAGGATGACTCCCGTCTTATCCGTGCCACAGCAATACGCCGTGAGAGAAGTGGCTCATGATGACATCCAAGCCGCTTGAGCGAAGATGGCGAGATGATCCGAATTCGGGCGTTGACCATGCCGGCTCGTGAGAGAGGGAACATGTCCCGAGGGGGCGGGAAAGGCCGAGGAAAATGGGCCGATTTCATCAATCTTCGTTTTCTTGGGCCGGTGAGCTATGCCCATGGTTCGTACTTTGTTTCTGTCATCATAAATGCCGACTCAATTCAGGTCCATCGACGGGCGTGCCATCTCCATTCTTGTGGTTGTGGCGAAGCAGGGCGCGCTTATGCACGCACGCTGACACGGCGCTTACTAGCCGCGAGGCGGTGTTGGTTGGCTGGTTGGTTGGTTGGCTTGGCGATTGGGGCTCTTTTTTTTCTTCTTCGTCCGTCCTTCCCCTCTTCTCCCCCCGTCTCCCCATGGATCCAATCTGGGAAAAATCGGCAGCCATTTGCCTCGAGCTTACGACGCCTCCCAAGTCGCATTGCCGGGGCACTACTTCGCCACGTTTGACGTTTGGGGAATCTTATTGCGGATGATTCCCGCAGCGACGGGTTCATTCCCTGTGGCTTGGGCTGACATCTGTCGATCGACCATCTGGTCGAGGGCCGCAGCTTATTCACCTCGGACGTGATTCTTACCGCGAACTGGCATGTCCATCTAGTGGTGCGACGAAACGACGGCGGCTACTATGCACCGCGCTTATCAATACGGCCGAGAGGATGATATGCATTTTCGACACATAGATCCTTGCGTTGCATGGTGGACGCGGACGTTGCTCGATTTGGGAAAGAAGGCGTGCGTTCTATTGTCGTCTTCAAGAGGTGATACGAGACCTAGTCTTACCAGTCTTGATGCCAGAATACGCCGAGTTTTCGAAAACAGCTCTTTCGTATCTGCGCTGACAGCATATCAACGACATGTCTCGGCACATCTCATACGATCGGTCGGGCGCAAATGCGAATTATGCGTGTCACCGCGAGGGCAACTAGGACAAAGTTGAAGCTGATGTGCTGGAACAGCAGCATCTGGATCATACTTGTGTACACTGGAGTATATCCCTCCGGACATGCCATCTCCATGATTCACGACTTGCGTGAGGTCACACAGGCATTTGTCATCACTTGGGCGGATGTGCTGGCGCTCCTTGCTTGTTGTGGGCCATTTTTTCCAGAGACCAATGCTGACAAGACTCTCTTGAAAGACTCTTGATACGGATAGGGCGCACAAGACGCACAATCCATAGGGCGCGAGCTCAGGTCTGAGTTGAGCCCGACCTGAACTTGTCCGAGAGGCATGGCGAGACATTGGCCCCTGTTCGGGGGACATCTGGGTGATGTATTGTTATGTATTGGTATTGATGGCGAAGGAACGCCTCCTCTTCGCGAGCCCTTTGAGATTGTTGTGGCCTCGATACCTTTGGCAGTTGACGCTTCGACTCGAAAATTTGGGCTCTTGGTTCTACTCGCTTCATTGTCCTATACTGCCTGCATCGCTGCTGCTGGCGGACGCAGACCAGCTTGATCTATGTATCCCCTGGCGTCCTATTTTGCAGTGCCCGCATTCATCTTCTCCAGTCACACAAGTGGCGGCTCCTGCTCAGGTCAGAAGCTCATGATGTTGGGCTGATGTTGACGTTGCACCTCGGAGGTAACGACGTATTAGCGACGGACCCAGCTCTAGACCACCAGGCAAAGTCGTGAAGTCCCCCCCCCCCCTCCACGGTGACAAGTGATCTTCTCAAGGTCCCGCTGTCTCGGAGCTAGCTTCGCCCTAGACAAGGAAGACAATGGTTCAATTGGCGGAGTTCTTAACGACCATCTTTTCGGTCGTTCCGTCCCGTCGGGATCAGACTCCGCAAATGATTAGCGCGTCAAGGCTACCCTGCTGGGGCAAGGATGCATGCAAGTTCGACTTCGGACATTTGTATCGCGTTCGACCAGAGGCAGGAACCTGAAGGGAGGGGGGGAATCAGCGATGTGCATACTCTGTACAGTCCTCCGTATGTTAGGCCGGCAATTTCCTGCCGGCAGAGGTACCAGCGAATGATGGGTTTGCCACGGATTGTCGCTTCGCAAGTCTGTAGGGAAACTGCACTCTGCACCCTGCCGAGACATACATACATACTAGGTATGTAGGTAGTTTGGTGGAGGGACCCTGAGCTGAGGCGCGCGCTGTGGACCATCGATAGCGTTTGACCGGCTGAATTTCTTTGTCTTTTTCTTCTTCTTTTTTTTTGCGCTTCACTGTGATGGGCGCCCAGAAGAGTTGCACAGTGCAGGCCAGTACACACCGTCTTCGCGGAATACCAATCCTCTTTGGTTTCAAGAGCCCGTGGGACAGAGATATTGTTTGGGATACGCAAGAGATGCGCGACTCCCCCGTGTCATGGGCGGATCAAAAAGGTAAAGAGGAAACCTATGCTGTGCAGGGCTTTTCTCCCCTGCTTTGGCCAGATCCGTCATTTTGACTCTACACGAAGGAAATTTTCTTGTCAGGTCTGGTTGGTCGATCTGGACTTGGAGAGCTGGACAGCCTATGGGCGGCTTTGTGAAGGAAGCCAGTTCTCCAAAGCGACGATATTTGTCAAGATGGACTGCATGTACGAAGATGGGAGAAGATACGCAGATACGTCAGCGCAAAGCGGTCGAGCTGGCTCGCCAACCACGTGCCGCGGCCTTGGTTCGACGCGTGCAACATGGAGCAAAAACAAAAAAAACTAGATGAGAGTTTTACAACCTCGCACGGAAAGGGTGAAGGATGGAGGAGGCATTGCCAGCCAGCCACCTTCAGTCGTTTATTTTAGTCAGGGTCGCATTTCTCGTATCATATCCGTCCGTGGGGCCTCAGCTGAAATCCTTCCCCTCTGCTGCTGGCCTGTTGGCGTTAGGCTCCTTTGTCCAAGATGACAAGGTAGCAATCCCCATGTGTGAGAGGCGCAGCAGCCAATGTCCGGTTCTCGCGGGACGTCTATGGTAGTCGCATGTGAAAGGCGCGACGAGTCCGAAATGAGTGATGGCCACCATCCAGAGCGGAGAAGGGAAAAAGAAAAAATCGAGGGAGGGGGCCGGTGGTGCCATCAGATTTCGCAAATGGGGCCGGCTGCTTGTCCTGTGCGTGCGTCGGCAACGGGAAACTCGCCGTTTTCCAAAAAAAAAAAAAAAAAAAAAAAAAAAAATGAGTCCCGGTCAAGCGGCTGGGGTCCCAGATGGCCCGACATCTCGACGGCCTTCCTCGCCAAGACTTTGGCGGGCTGCAGCGATAAACGCGCGCTTGCGGGACGACGCCGATGCAATTCCTGCGTCAGACACTTGTATTTCAGGCTGCATCTCTCCATGTTCCCGCTCGACTTTTCAGCTCCGGCCTTGCATCTGAATGAGCGAGCCGTAGCTCTGAGAGGTTTCCTGCAAGAGGGCGACATGGTAGTCCCTGCCTCCCGCCTGCTTTTGCCTCCTGCTTCTGCCTCATGCCGCCGCCCGGGCTTCCGCCCTGTATCAGCAGCGATTTGCCTTTCTTGAGTCCCCTGTCTTTCTTTTCCTTTTTCATTTTCTTCTTCTCCTACGTCTTCTTCTTTTTATTTTTATTTTTATTTTTTTGGTTGCGCATGTGTGTGCGTGTGTGATGCGATGCAACGCCATCGAGGCGCTTAATCCCAGATCAGAACCCCTCCCATGTCCTGGACAAGAAGCATCAA
This sequence comes from Hypocrella siamensis, assembly GCA_000731825.1. Classification (NCBI taxonomy): domain Eukaryota; kingdom Fungi; phylum Ascomycota; class Sordariomycetes; order Hypocreales; family Clavicipitaceae; genus Hypocrella; species Hypocrella siamensis. Next base: position 16,416 of record JMQE01001359.1, on the reverse strand, counting down.
ATATGCATCTGTCCCCTCATGGAGCGTCCGAGGTTGAATGCAGCAAGCAAGCAGGCTGCTTCCTAGCTTTCGGAGCCTCGTAGCCGCCGCTGCATCTTTCTCTTATCTGTACTTTCAAACCTAACAATTGGTGATTTAGCCGCCGCGCTGTCCAAAACCCCCGGAATTTCTCGTTGGGCCAATATCATCGACCCATTTACCAACAACTCGACACTTTGGACACATTGGCTTTGTTTCGCTTCCATGTTGGGCACCACGACTCGACTCTTTTTAATTCTACAGCCGCCCATTTTGGTGTTGGTTCTTCGTCCCTCTTTCCCGCTGAGCATCATGATGATGATTGACCTTGTCGACGACTTTCGCCTTTAGACGGCTTTTAAAGCTGCTTTCATGTCCGCTCTTCTCGCTCTGTAGTAAAATCCGTCACTAATATATTCCATTCATTCTGGCACATCCTAGTTCCATTCATGTTGGATTTTCTTGCCGTTGTTCCGTTGCCTCACTCGCTTTGCCATCACATTCTCTGCCCTTTTTCTTTCTCTCCCCCAGATCCTGGCACAGGCTTGGGAGGCGAGGCGTCTGACTGTCAGCATCACAACAGCAGACTGGCAAGAAATCTATCCAGTCACTCGTTCACTCTCGAGGCGGCCTCGTCTTGAACCACACAAGGCCATCTGTGATCTCATCTTCTTGCCTCTTGCCTTTTTTTTTTTTTCACATTCTGCTGCGGGACAGCATCAATCGACTACTGTACCATTCTCCCCTGCTCTGCTTGCGTTTATACGCAGAGAGATCAACTTGAGCTCGAATACGGCCTGCCTGTGGACAACCTCTTTTCCTCCAACAACCATATTTTCTTTCCACTTTCTTCCATTTCTTTCTTCCTTTCTTTCTTTCTTTTCCTTACTGCGAAAAAGGGTGGTCAAACTCCCAGGTAGGGATTCTCTTCAAAATGCCCAGACAACGTCGCAGCGCAAGTGCATCTCATCATCACCATGTAAATCCTCTGATGGGCACCACGGCCACACCCTCCATGTACGCTCAGCAGCCAGAACATATCCAGATGCCCGCCAGCTACTACGCCGTGCCTGCCGGCCCCGTGCCTGCCTCTCTTCCCATCCCGGACCCCCAGCAGGCATCCTACGACGTCTACAACAATGACGCCTCTACGCTGCCTCCGACACAGCACCAGCACCAGCACCCGCACCGAGCCTCGTCGGGCGCCTGGACTGTGCAAGATGACAACCAGCTCATCACAGCGAGGATGCAGGGTCTGAACTGGAGCCAGATCAAAGATGCCTACTTCCCGGCTAAAAGCGGAAATGCTTGCCGGAAGCGCCACGAGCGTCTCCTGGAGCGCAAAGGCACAGACGACTGGGACAAGCGGAAGCTGCAGCAACTCGCGAAGGAGTACATGGGCATGCGCAAAGAGATTTGGAGCGGCCTGGCAGCGCGGACGGGGGAGAAGTGGAACGTCGTCGAGGCAAAGGTACCTTTCTACCCAACCTTGAACAGCACCTCATCGTAAAGACGTCAGTCACGCTGATGACCTTTGGGCGTATAGTGCATGTCCAACGGCTTGAAGAACCTTCAAAGCGCGGCTCGCGCGGCCTCGCGCCGCGACCGACTTGAGACTGGCTCTCATCTCACAGGGTATGACGACGACAGCGGCATTTCCGGCATCGGCCTGACTCCTGTTGATGACTTAGACGCATCCTCCAGTAGTCCCGAGATGGGCTGTTCCTCCTCCGCCGCCGTGCACTCCTTCGCAACAAGCTCTGCCGCCTCATCGGCCGTCAACTATCATCTCTCGTCGCATACGGAGCCGGCGCCGGCGGCTACACACGCTCATCTACACCATCCTAGCAGCGACTACGCCTTCGCCGTCTATGGTCCATCCTACGTCGCTCACCACGCACACTCTTCAAGTGCCAGCTCATCGGAGAGCACGCAACGCAAGCACACGTCGAAGAGGAACAACAGTCCATACATCGACGGCCAAGGCATACGGAAATCGAGAGCTTGAACACGAGATGCTCCTGCGGTCGGACGGCGTAACCAAAATCATGTCTTTGAACGGGAGAAAAGTTGCCCGTCTTGTAAAGTTGCGTCTCGACCTGCCTCTTTTGTTTGCTTGTCAGTTTGACTTTTTTTCCCTTTGACTACTCGGCTTAATCCGTTGTAACGATGAAATGTATTTGTACGATTTGATTCACCAGGAGTATTGAGTGTTTCCGATATCGGCGTCACGGGACATGGTCCTACCGTTTTCTTTTCTTTTCTTTTCTTTTCTTTTCTTTTCTCTGTGTATTCAGGTCTGAGCAGATACGAGCCAGCGGGGGTTTCGGGTCAACGAATGGGGGCTATCCTCTTCTTAGCCGTTGGCAAATGCCATCAATACATCAAGGTTAATCCATGCCGGACTCACAGAAGATCCCACTGAAGTTCATCGGTTGACGTTGTTGGCCTCGACTATCAAGTTTTCGTCTGCCGCCATTCGGGTGCTGCTCCATGTACAAGAAATGGTGGACTGGGCCAGCACGGTTCCTCTTCACGCCCCCTTCTCTTCAAATAAAACAAGGAAATAATGCCGTCTCTGCAGCTAGTTGCTGGGTACGACGGACGAGTCGGGTACCGATCTGCGAGAAACCTGAATTTTTTTGGATTTGCTTTCCGCCGAGTCTAGTTGTACATCTGTACATCCGAACAACGAGTCTAGATCGGCTTCCATAGCAGCGCCCCATTTCGCCGTTCCAGTCAAGAGAGTATACATGTACGGAGTACATCTTACAAGGAAAAGAGTCGAGTCGCGTCACGGCGCTTTCTCGGCCGCGCTCGCAGCCGCCATGCTTGCCATTTCCTCGAGCTCTTCGTCTTCCCAGTCGCCGTCCCCGTCGCCAAACAGGCTCCTCCACGCCCGGCTCCACAGGCCCTTCTTGTGAAGCATGGCCAAGATCATGACCCCGGGCAGGTGTGCGACGCTTGCCCAGAAAAGCCCCCTCGCGCTGCCCTGGTGGCCCTCGAATCTCCAGAACCGGACGGCCTGCCGAATCAGCCACAGGTTGATGGGGAGGCTGGTGGCGGCGAACGACCACTCCGTCACGCCGGCCGCACAAAGCCCCAGGCACAGCGGCAGGAAGGCGATGCTGTACCGGAGGGCAACGCGCGAGTTGCGCCCCGGGTTGGTCCACGCCAGCATGCGCAGCCCGGCTGCCTTGTATTCTTCCCGGATGGACCAGCTGAGAGCCATAAAATGCGGAAACTGCCACGCGAACAAGAGTCCTGCGAGGAGCCAGCCCCCGATGGAGGAGCCGTCGCTGGCGAAGAGCAGTTCGCGCCATGAACCGTCCTTGGTGGCCGTCTCTCCGGCCGCCGCGGCCCAGCCCATGAGCGGCGGGATCGCGCCCACCACGGCACCGACCCAAGTGTTCAGCGCCGTCACCGCCTTGAGGGGTGTGTATATCCCTGCATACAGGACGATGTTGGAGAGGCCCAGGAACGAGACCGTGGGGCTGACGCCCAGGTAGAGCGCACCCGCGCCCGTCACGCCGGTGACGACGGCGAACAGGGCAGCCAGCCGAGGAGACAGCAATCGCCGAACAAGAGGCCGATTTCTTGTTCTTGACATCTTGGCATCGGTTGACGGTTCGTATAGCATGTTGAGCGCATTGGCGCTTGCGGAGCACAGGGCCGTGCCCGAGGTCAGAAAGAGGAGGGTGAGCGGGCTCAGAGACGGCGTCTCCGTCATGGCCGGCGTGAGCATCTCCGGCACGGGGTACAGTGCGTACGGCGCCATGGCCGTCAGAACAACAAGCACAGTGAGCCGTGGCTTCGATAGCGACAGAAACGTCGACAGGGTCCGGCGGAACGAGTTGGCGGGGTGCGCGGCGGCCAAGTTGGTGAGAATGGTCGAGGCGTTGGCCGGAAGAGGGTCTGAAGCATCGCCACCTGGCTGGTTCTTGCCCTGCTTTTGTGCCTGTCGTCTGCGGTGTGGAGGGAGACCAGAGGTCAATTGAGGTGTCTGCTGGACGTTCAGGTTGGCGGTAAAGGTGCCCGTCGTTCGTGTTTGGAAGCGAATGGAGGAGGTTGCCGTCGTCGTCGTAGTCGTCGTCGTCGTCGTCGTCGTCGTCGTCGTCGTCGCGGCTCTTCTGCAACCGTGTTTCGCGATGAGCGTCTCGAGGCAGTTGGACCGGCTCAAGGAGGGATTGGACATGAAGAAGCCTGCGCACGAGAGCGGCGTCGTGCTGCCGGCGCGAGGAGCTTGCAAGCTCCGTGATGATGAGAGCCGTCGTCCATGTCCAACGTTGACGACGGCGTGGATCCTGGACAGGCGAGAATGGTCCAGAATTGATGACGAACGCATCATCGCCTGCTGCGCGCCTCCAGCATCGCGACCTCGGCTGAGGCTCAATCTCTGCGCTTGCTGGAATTCGGAGGGCAGCGTGATCAGACGTAAGCTGTAAGGCGTGGATACTCGTGCACTACTATAGCCGTCAACTAAATTTTTTTTTTGGCGGCCTAACGTGGTAAGCCGACAACGCGTTTTGCGTCCACGCATCGTTGGCACAGTCATGTGACGACCAAACTACCAGAGTAAGAGTAAGCCCATTCACACACATCACTTGAGCTGCCAGAGCAGATGCTCCGTCACTCCCACGTTCGGCATGCGCATCAAAATATCCAAAAGGTAATATGAAGAATGAGAATATCAAAGAAGAGAATAAGAGAATGAAGGAGAAAGAAAATTTCTTTATCATTAAGAACCTCAAAAGAAGGCGACGACTTTCCATGCCATTGTGCCCAAAGCGATACTACATAGATATCCACGTCCAGGATATTCGCCCGAGATTGACAGTCTGCTTCTCCCCATTTTCCACTTGAAGCAACGGACTCGAAGAATGTAGATGCCCTGGCAAAAACTCCTCCATCTCCAGACCATTTCCGGTAAGCCCCATTCGTATTTCCCAGTCAGTGACGCGCCGCTCACAGTGATTCGATAGCTTTCAACAACACATCGATGCTCCCGTCGCCGACGTCTCCTTTGTCCCCTATTAGGCTGCCAACATCGCTCAGGAACCCCAATGGAATGTAGCAGCCGCTCTTGGCCTTTTCCAGACTCTCTTTCAGTCGACTGGTGTGCTCCCAGTCTCTGGCAGCAACTTCTGCCCTTTCAATCACGCTACTGGAAATGCCACACATGGCTGCACAGTGCATGCCAAAACTTCCCTCGGCAACACCGTCTTCGAGCTTGTATAGAAACGTCACCTTCTTCGCCTCGTCATCGACGTGTATTTGCATTCTCTTTTCCTGTATTTCCGGATGATTCTCAAATTCGGTGGCCAAGGAGTGGTAGTGAGTGGCGAAGAAACCGACGCATCCAATGTGTGTTGCGGCATGGTGCAGGACAGCCTGCGCGACAGCCACTCCGTCGTAGGAGCTCGTTCCCCTGCCAAGCTCGTCCAGAATGACGAACGAGCGAGGCGTCGCCTCCGCCAGGATTTTCTTCGTCTCCGAAAGCTCCACAAAGAAGGTAGACTGGGCGGCGAATATGTTGTCATTGGCCCCCAAGCGCGACATGATGCGGTCGACGGGCGTGAGTCGGGCAGAGACGGCGGGAACGTAGCATCCGATTTGAGCCATGATGACGGCGATGCAAGACTTGAAGACATGGTCAGCCTAAGATACTCTGCGATTTTTTTTTTCTCTTCTCAGACAGGACTCACCATTCTCAGGACCGTTGATTTCCCAGCTGCGTTGGCGCCGGTCAAGAGATTGATCTTTGCACGGTCTCCGCCCAGTTGGATGTCGTTGGGAATGAAGTCATCTACGGTGTTGAGCATGCACGGATGCCGCAATTCTTCGAATTCGACAAAACTTCGCTCCTTGTCAAAAAATTGCGGCCTGCACGCCGGCTGCCCCAGTGACATTGACGATGTGGCCAAGCTGACGAGACAGTCGAGCTGAGAGATGATTCTGATCGCGAGAAGCCAGGTCTCGTAGTCAACGTCAAACTTCCTAAAGAGACGCAACGCAACCTCCCTGACGAGCTGAGAATGCAGCTCCTCAGCTTCTTGAAGCTCCTTTACGAGTTGCACGAGCTGTGGGAAATACCATCGCTTGACGTCCTTGGTCGAGGACATCTGGCGCCAGCTGGAGGGAATCTTGACAATTTTTGGAGCTTCCATCTGGTAAATCTCCTTGCCCACATCGGTAAACTTGAGACTCCGACATTTCAATTCGGCCTTCTTCTGACCCAGCAGCGCATCCAGTTGGCCTTTGATATTCTCAATCCTGTCAAGGCTCTCGTCGAACTCTGGCTCGATTCCATGTTCGGGAATCAGCATCTTGTCTTCGAGGGCCCGTCGGCGGTCGAAAGCATTTTTCCAGTAGTCCAGGGGCTTATCGAGATCTGGCATGGTTGCAATTAGACGGTCGACGAGCTCGTTGCCCCCTCTGAACGCTGAAAAAAGGGTCATGGTGTACGCGATCTGTTCGAAACCTTGCAGCACTCGAACAAAATCTTCGGGCTTGCAGGCGCCAGCGTGGATGCGAGAAATAAGTCGCTCAAGATCTGGAAGCTTGACAAGTTGAGAGGCGAATTGTTCCCGCACGGTCGGATCAGCGTTGAGCACATCAACAGCGTCAAGTCGTTCGTTGATGCGGTCTATGTCACAAAGCGGATGTGCCACCCACTGGCGAAACAATCGCTTCCCAAAAGGCGTGATGCATCGGTTCAGTAAACTGAACAGTGTACCATCGCTGGACCCATTAGACGAATTCGTGAAGAGTTCCAGATTCATCAGCGTCTGTCCGTCCAGTATCAAAGTTCCGTTTTTTTGTATCGGAGAATATAGCTCAAAATTTCCTTGCGAGAGCAGCGGCCGCTCTAGCTGCAGAAACTTCAGGTAGAAGACCAATGCACCCAATGCAGACATGACCAACTCATCTTCTTTGAATTGCTCCAGCACGACCGGCCAAGCGTTTTCCTCGCCCTCGTCGGAAACAAAGTAATTGCCGCATTTCAGTTCGAGGCGCGTGGTGTCTGCGTCCCAAAACTCAGTGCCCGGCTTCAGCTGAGTCCAGATGGTCGTCGGGTTCGTGTTGTTCTTGAGGATGCGCAGAGCCTTGGTGGAAAGCTTTGACTTCTCGAGCAGCAGCTCCCGAGGTCCGATTTGCGCCACAAATGTCTCAAACTTGGTAAGATCGATATCGTCGACGAAGCTTGAGATCTGGAAGCGTCCTGTGGCAGCGTCAACGAAGGCGATACCGAAGGCAGGGCGTTCTTCAATGATTGACTCCTTGATTGCGACGCAGTAAGCGGCCATGTCGTCCTGAAGCATGCCGCCATCGACAAGCGTACCAGCCGTGAGCACACAAGACAGTTGGCGCGAGATGACCTTTTCCGCCTTTTTGTTCTTGTCCTGCCGCTCACGCATTTCCTTGCCAAGATTCGTCTCCATCTGATCAACCCTTGCGACCTTGTATTGCTTCGCAATGAACTGGTTGACCCAGTGGTCGAGTGAGCTTTCTGGAACTCCTACCATCCGCATGTTCACTCGATCAGTCATCTTGAAGTCGAATTCTTGGTGTCCAACCGTAGCATCGTTTTCATAGAGCTCATAGAATTTCCCCTTTTTGAAGAAGACGATGGTGTCCCACAGATTCTGTTTGATTTCCCAGTACTGCTTCTCAAATGCCGAGAAATTCTTCCAGGCCATTGGCGGGACGTAAATCGTTCTTGGATCATACTCTGGGTCGCTCGGTAGCCGCTTCTCCTTGTCACGAACGTTGGCCAGCCAAGGGTAGCGATCTCCTGGCTCTCTCGTATGCGCCTTCTCCTTCTGCGATGGATCTTTTGCGCTCGTACGTTGGGCAGGAGTGACGACTGGCTGTTTGTCAGCTGCTTCTGGGTCGTAACTCCACCGAGAAGCGGAGGATGCTGAAGGAAGGTCGGTCATCATGTCATCGTCGAGATGGATTGCGGGAGATACATTCTCAGATGAGTCTGGGGGAGACACGTTGGACCGTTTGCGTGCTGCTTGCGACTTTGCGGGACGCTTGCGTTTTTTGGAATTGGATCGATCGTCATCATCATCGGATTCCGAGGCGATGAAGTCAGCCATGTCGTCCGCTGCTTTGAAGAGCATGAGTCAGTTTGCAAGACACTCTGCAGCAAAATCGTTTCACGCTCGGAACATACCGTCATTATCGTCATCTGAAGCCGCTCCGTCTTCGTCATAATCATCCTCGTCCTTCACAGCACTCAATGCTCGGCCACGTCGACGAGACTGGACTCGGCTGGCATAACGGAATGGCTCGTCCTCATCAGATGACTCTGCGTACGAAATCGCTTTCTTTGCCTGCGTAGAAGAAGATGAGCAAAAATGCTTCCCCGTGGTGAGAGAAAGCTTGAGCCTGAGGAAGGTCATCTCACCTTCCTGGTGGGGCTATTGCTTGCAGCGACCTCGGCTATGAAACTGTGTATGCCCCTCGAATCAAGAGTCATGGTTTCAGTCGCAGCATTATTGGCTGTGACCGCCGTATTTGTAGACGCAGGATCGGCGTTCTCCTGTGAGCTAGGTGCCTCGATGAGGTCGCTGCTTGGAGCGGGCGTGGAGAGCTTGCCAGATGGTTTGGTCTTGGGCTCCGTCTTGGGCTTGGGCTTGGGCTTGGGCTTGGGGAGAGAGTTGGCCTTTGTGGTTTCTTGCAAACATGAAGTTTGAGGATCAGGAGAGACCTTATCGCGAGACGTGGGCGAGGACGCAGAGCCGCCGGGAGACGATTTCTGAAAGAAGGACATGATGGATCGCTGCTTCGCCGACGACGTTGCGGAGCCAGCCGGCTTGACAGACGACTTGGCAGGCGTTTGAGCCATGCTCGCTTTGGCCTTGTCACCTGCCATGGCAGCAATGAGTGGTCAGATGGCAATTGACAACTCCGATAACGGACGGTGACGACGAGCTGCGGTGTACGGATTACCGAAAAAGAGAAAAGTCAAATAATAATCAGACAAGAAGTGAGATCACTGCACAGTGACATGACTGAACGAGTCGTGTCCATACATGGGAGAAGATGAGGATGAGGGATACTCTCAGGACCGAGGTGATGATGAGCGGTCGAAGAGTAGAGCTACTGCAGAGAGACAGACCCTTGACGACCCTTGACCCGCGTCGCGCGTCGGACGCGACCCCACCTTGTGCCAGTAATGGACGGATCTGCCTCTGCACGTTTTTGGCGGTCGCGTTAATTGATCGATCCATGTATCTGGTACGTACTAGCAATACCCGAGCTGCCAGAAAAACTCTGCTACGGAGTCAATACCCGCGCTTCTCTGGAAAGAATGTTCAAATAAATTTTTATTTTCCCACCTTAATAAATTCTAGTTTAGTCGCCAGCTCAAGCGTCTTCTAGGCGAGGTTCTGCGTCTGGCAGTGGGGCGGGCATTCATCGAGTGGGCAAAGAAATCGTTTTTGACATTGAAAAAAAAAGTGACGCTTCGCTTGAAAACTTTGTCCAAGCGCAGACTTGATTTTCGTTCCAAAAAAAAACGTCTCTTGATCTTCTTGCCTATACTACACTAACTAAACGCTCCCTTTCCCTCCACAGCACTTCAAGCCCCATTCCTCGTGGCAGACAGTTCGACTCGATCGGCCCTCCCCCGTTCAATGACCTCGTTTATTTGCTGCTAATGATATGGATGGTGTTGCTGATGCCATTGCTGCTGATTTCCCTGGGCCTGGTACGTCGGCATGGCATATGCTGGCTGACTGGCGTATACCAAGTTGACAGATCGTCTTCGGTTATCCAGGCAGTAGACGATGAGCATGGCCCACCCCGCCAACTTGCACAAGCCAGCAACGGCGAAGCACGCGGCGCCGCTGTAGAATAGCGTCATGTTCACCCGAGGGGGGCCGTAGAGGCTTGGGGTCCAGGCGCCGATGAGGCCGCTGCCTATTATGATGAATAGAATCGAGGCGGCGAAGCAGCTTATTGGCCACCACTTTGAGAGGCCAGGTCTTGTTGAGGCCGGGCCAGCTGCAGGGGCTGGCTGGCCGTTGCCGCTCATTGTGTTGGCAATCGAGTGAATCAAGCTGTTGGACAAGGCGTGCTCAAGATAATTTTGAGGGGGAGGTTGCAAAATTTGCTCAGATTGAGACTCTCCTTATTGGGACCGAGGGCATAAATGAAGCCACCCTGATGTGGAGGCATAGACGTTCACCCAACTGCTATCAGCATCCCAGTCAATAGTTGCGACGGGACCAATGTTTAGTCGCTCAGCAAAGACCATATACACTAGACTTCATGGACAGTATTCCCAAATGGCACTTCTCCACACTCATCAATGCATTGCAGCGTGTCATCGTGCCGCTCGAGTTATAGCTGCTTTCCTGCAGCATAAACGGTCAAACAAACTCGACGTCGCCAATAGCAAGTCCATACTGTCCCGCTTTGACCAAAAAGCTCAGATGCCTGCGATGATTCTGCTCCAGATGCTGCTACCCTCACTCCGTCGGCTGAGCCTCGTCGTTATCGGGTTAGAACCCATGCCTCTCAGATTCATCCCGCACAAGACCAATAAGAGACTCGCTTCCCGCATTCTTATTGACGACATCTCCCCAGCCTTGAGCCTCCAGCTTGCGTTGAATATCGCCCCATTTAACGTTCTTCGCAACTCGTAGCATCTGTATGCTTTCGCTTGAAAGACCGGCGATTTTGATCCACTTCTTAAGAAGCTCCTTTTCGGTCTCGTTTATGCTGGCCTCGCTGATCATTGCTGTGGATGTCCGGTTCACCCAATTTCGACTTTCTTCATTTGGTTCATTTGGCTGGAATTCTCCGAAAAGACGACATTTCAAGTGCGGATCTGACCTGCGCCGCGTGAAAAGCAGCCGCGTGGAAAAATGAATGTTAAGTCCAACATTATGCTCTATCTCCGGCCCTTCCGAGTGCTGTTGTTCTGGATTGCTGTGTCTTGGCTCAGTAGGCAGGTCTAGAATTGCAGCTCGATTACCATCCAAAAATCCCAAAGAAAGGTAGTGAGGCAAGAGCCACAAGCCCTTTCGCGATTCTTTGACACGTCCTGGGTAGAATCAGCGCTAGAATTGCTGGCGAGAGCACAAGAGGATGAGCCAGCGCACCTTCTGTATTTGCCAAATTGTGGAGGCACATGACGGGCTTCGTCAATGGCCAGCGGGGTGGCCCAGAGGCGGTCGGTCTGTGGAAGAGCGGTACGGGGAAGGGCGTGATAAATTGGAGCAGAGCGCCATGGTCGAATTTCGCTCCACATGCCTTCTGAATTTGCGAGATCATCCAAACAAGGCTCAGAGTAGAGAGGCCAGGATCTGCGTTACCCCCTCCAACATCTGAGTGGCAACCGACAAACGCGCACTGTTCAACCTTTGTCCGGCCATCAGCTGTCTTTTTCCACATCATAGGATTGAAGCTCATCCTCTTCTCATGTAGAGCGACAGCATGGAAAGCGTGGTCAACATTGTATGGGACTTCATCGTTGACGAACGACAGCCTTGTTTTCCAAGGCCGCAATGATCGAAGTGCGCTGACGGTATCCCATTCAGCGAGGACCTTGATTCGAATAGGGCTCATTCGAAGGTCTTTTAAGGCATCCAGCTCGTGTTCGAACTTCGTTTTAGCCTTGTCACCCCTAGCTCCTTCTTTCCAGGATCTATAGATCCATCGGAGAAAGACTAGAGCTACCGGGCGGAGTAGACCAACATCATCGATGAACTGTGCAAGACATCGGACAGTAAAGGCACCCCGTGAAAAGCCGACTAGAATGATCTCGTCTAGGTGCGAGTGTTCGTTGTAGTTGTTGCAAAGAAAACAATAAGCACTTAGAATGTTTACGTCGATCCCTATGATGGGTCAGAACGTGGAGTGAATTAGATTTCCTTGCCGTACTTGCCTTTCCCCAAAGCCCCCGAGAACAGACTGTCTACGGCCAAAGAGGACTGAGCGCCGACACCAGGCGAATAGTGTACGATTTGGCGGACAATACCATAGCGTTGTCGTTCACCGCGGGATACAAATTGTCCCGTTGCACTCGTTGGAATCTGAAAATCGTCGAGCCCAATCCGATCAACTGCTCTGGCTAGCTTTGCGACGTTGGTCATTGGTGACACCGCTCCGGAAGCGTTGTTCCAGGTGCCATCACAGCAGACGAAGAGGCCCTTTTTTTCGTAATTCAGTGATACGTCCTTCATGAGGGCATCCACATTCTTTATATTTGGCGTCTCATCGTAGAGGCTCGCCAACGTTTTCGAATGTTCTAGAAGAGCTTTCTTGATGTCGGGAGACATGGATCCAGCATCAGGGTTTTGAGACTGGCTGGCGCCGTCCGGAGACTCGTCGCTCATCTTCGCGTTTGAAACAGTATGATCAATGAAAGAACTTGGCCGATTCAATCACTACTTGCCCCGCTCCAGTCAGCTTTTGACAGATGGAAACTGATTATATAGCAATTCCTTGTCAGCGTGTACACAAGTACAAGCAAAGGGCCCCTGACCACCACGCGAAGACCAGCAGCGCCGCTGCAGACAGATAATGCAGCTGCATCTTTTTGGAGGCCGATGCGGGGTCGTTGCCAGCTTGTCCAGATCAAATGGGCTATGATCGTCTTAAATCTTCTTTACTGTCGTGGCTTTGCAGGCGCTTTGTTTTCGACGCAATCGCTTTCCGTCATGCCGCAGCGTTCCTTCCATCACATCTTCGACTCTGATAGGGTATATACAGCACATATGCAGCGCGGGACGATGCTGCTGGGATGAAAGAAAAGCTCAGTCGAGGTCGGGTATGGTCGTGTCCCTGAAAGGTGCTTGGCACCAGGCTGGAAAGAAGTAACGAAGTTGTCGCCATGTTGTCTGTATACATGTATCCAAGGCCCCGCTCTGCTGAGTGATTTTGCCTCGATAATGATCGATCATTTCGCCGTGCTTTTGAACAAGTGCAATCGCAAGGTGCAATCGCAATGCCCTCTGTCTTGTCTCTGTCTCTACTCTTCTCTTCTCTTCGCTTATCTCCTGTTCTTTCCTTTCTTTTCCTCTTTTTTTTGGCACTTTGTTCGTTGGTGCCTCGGCTGGTGGCGTCCCCGCATTATTCCCTGAAATCTTGACCGGCGGCCGCCAGACAAAAAAACAAGGACTGGGTCTCATGACCGCCAAGCCAAACCGGGCTGTTTGCTACAGGTACATACATACCTGTGCACACCAGTGCTACTAGTACTTCCTGTTTGTTGTGTGGATGGGTGGGCTGAGCTTGGCTGGGCTGCGCCGCGGCCGTCGTCATTCAGCCTTTCCATCCTGTCGAGCTAGCAGGAAACGCCGTTGGACTTCTACTTGAGACAGAAGCCATGGTCTCGCGGGCCATTCATCCGAGACTAGGTAGGTGGTGAGCTTTCCAGCGGAGCTAGTCCCCACGACCAGAAAATGAGCGTGATTTCCCCTTCTGCCTCGTCGCCCGCATTTCATATTTCATGCGAGGTCAGTGCTCAGTTGTTGCTCGCCGTCCCGAGAAAGGACGGATCTGGATGGACGGCTTTTTTCTTTCTTTCTTTTTTTTTTCGGCCATGAATGGTCTGCTTGTTTGCTCTAGCCCCGGCCAAAATTCGTAATGAGGCAAGGCGCGTGGCGCCAGACCTCTTTCGGCCCCAGCTTGATGTCGCTTGCAATCGCAGTGAAGGGCCCTGCGCCCAGCTCGTTCCACGCCGCAATCGTAAGAGAATAGAAGAGGGCGAGAGTACGGAGTGTGTGGTGTATATACGGTAATAAACTCCCGCTTCCCCAATCATTCACCCCCTTCCTTTTGCTTCTTCGTCGTCGGCCACCAACTCCGCCACACGTTTTCGTTTCACTTTTTTTTGGGCCAAACGGGGAAGCTCAGACGAGACCCAATCACCAGACGCCTGCTATATACATACATACATACATATAAACCAGTTTAAGGACCTGTCGTACTACCCCGTTGCGCCCTCTCCTGATCCGCCTCGCCCATCCTCTCGTCTTCGTCTTGACCCTTGAAGCTTGGGTCCTTCTTCCACGTCCGAAGCCGCACCACGATCCGATACGCTCGAAATCGCAGACTTCACACGAACAAGAATTCGAATTGAAACCCGGAAACCCGTTTTGAACATGGAGCTGTCGTCGGTCGCAAAATTTGGTCTCTTGGGCGCCATTGCGCTGCTCGACATCATCGCGCTGGGTCTTTTGGCATATGGTACGCAGTGCACCCTTGCGCTGGAGACGTGATGATGGCGCCGCTGACTTGATGACCGACTATAGCCGTTGACTACTGGAGCGGGCGCTACTTTGGCTTCTACAACTACCATCCGTCGTCTGTCAACTTCATGCTCTTCAACACGGTCTGGACGATCCTTGTGCTTGTTTATCTCGCCGTCGTGCCGCTCTGTCTGGCCTCGGCCTACCAGGTCATCGTCGCCCTTCCCCTGCTCGCCATCACCACCATTTTCTGGTTCGCGGGATCCATCGCCATCGCTGCGTTTCTCGGCGTCGACTCGTGCTCTGGTGGACACTACTGCAGCGTCTACAAGGCAGCGCAGGCAGCTACTGCCTTTGGCTTCTTCATCTGGGCCCTGTTTACCGTCCTCCTCATCTTTGAAGTACTCGGGTACTTGAGGCATGGGACCAAGAGACGCGCCAACGCTGACATGACGGGAACGCAAATGACCACCCAGATGCCGTGAGAAAAAAAAAACAAATGACAAAAAACAGATGCATTTTTTTACAAACTGTTATGTTTGCGGGTTCGGCAGCGCCGAAAATGCTTGGGGCATGATGACTGGGAGAGGCGAAATGTGAATCAGGGATGAAGCGCGGTATTGGGTGTTTTTTTTTTTTACTTGACTTTATTTTTTTTCGTATCTTCTGAATTTTTAATTTTTCTCTTCTCCTTTTTCTCTTCTCCTTTTTCTCTTCACTCCAGCCCCATCATTTAAAGCTCTGCTCTAAATGACCGAAAATGACAATGTTTCCGCGCAGGGCAATGTATCTACCTGGCCGTCCTCGGCCCATTTTGGACCAGAGTTTGAATGATGACGTAGGTGTGCGCAAGGAAATCTTGAATCGAGAACATGCATCAGGCCAAGCCACACTTGGAGACGCGTCCATGTACAATACAGTACAGTACGTGTCGTCTGAGGACTCCGTTCTCCGCACCCAATCACTACGGGGAACAAGATACGAGCCGCACGTGTTCTGGTGAAGCACAAGCATTCGCGAAATTAGTCTATGGCGTTTGGTATCCGTGGTCGGCTGCTCTCAACTGCGAGCCCAACCAGCCTTGAAGAGCCGCGGTCCCACCATCGAGCCAACCGAGCACCGAGTACCGGGCTGGCCCCATGGGGTTCCGAGGACTAGTAGATACATACTGTACCCCAAAGCAGAAAGAAAATGAAATTTCTTCCCGAAAAAAAAAGGCCTCGGACATGCGAAGAGGGGGAAAACGTGCTGCATTTTCGCTCCCACGGGACACCAAGATTGGGTACGCACAACACAAGCACGTAGCCTATCCGGGGGGGCGCCGCCCTCGCTTCATTCGTCCAGCGGTTGTTTTGTGGGTACCTGGGTGCATTTCCTCTGGTACCTCGTGCCTTGAAGCTTCCCCCTCCCCGCCCAACCCAGCCCGGCGGGAAAGCCCGTGGGAGAGAGAAGACGACTAAACCCGCAGGAAACAGGCCCGGACAAAAAGGAACCAGAAAAAACGAAGGGGGGATCCGATTTGCTCCCCCCATCACTTTTATGAACCTTTTTGGGCTGAAAAATGTCCAGCTGCCCTCCTCTCCGGGAGAAAAGAAAAACGAGAGTAAAAGCCTGCTCACGGGCGTGCGCGCACTTGGTGGGCTGCCTAAGCAAAATTTTGACTATTGTAGTAGAAAAGTTTCGCCCAGCCACCTCATTAATGCATGCAGCTGAACATCAAGTTTGCGCACACCCTTGCATGGAGAGCCCAATGACACAGCTGTTATATCATACATACAGATACATCGCCTTGATCCATTCTCTTCTTTCCCTCTTCCCTCCTTACCCACCTTGGCCACGTTTTTTCACCTCGTCGCAAGACTTTGCTACTCAGCGTTTTTTATTTTAAAATCCGGGCCTCGCTGTCGCTGTTGGTGAAGTACTACAAGGATACGGGGGTTGTGTGTCCATCTAGCGATCCTCCGATTTGTTCCCGAGCGCCTGGTCAAGCTTCTTCTATTCTTTTTTTTTTTGCCCTCAAACTCTCTGGCGCGCTGCTGGGCAAGGGATAAACTCCCCTCTCTCGCCCATCATGTTGTTCGCCGTCGTCTTTGTGTGCACCCGCATCGCCCAGATCGTCACTCTTGTAAGCTACTTCTTTTGTCGGCCCGCGACGAAAATACGCCTCACCCCCCCCCCCCCCCCC
>JMQE01001358.1:0-23229 GCA_000731825.1 Hypocrella siamensis | reverse complement strand
CCTCCTTCTTGCGTTCAAGATGCTGATTTATGCACAAGAACCTAGTAACTTTGATTCTATTTGGTCTGACATGAAAAGCCAGTACGAAGAGCACTAATTAAGCATCCTTGATTATATCAGCACAATGTACCTTTGTTGGAAGAAACAGTGGGCTTGCTGCCACACACGATGGCTTCGAAACTTCGGTCAAACCACGAATAGTCCGGTTGAAGCAGCTCACGCAGATCTCAAGTCCTATCTAAACAAGGGCACAGGTGATCTGTTCATTCTCTTTCAATTAATCGATTTATTGCTCGAGAAAAGGCGCCTTGTTTATCGTCAACAAGCAGCGAAATTCGAGATGAAGCAACAAGCCCTGTACAGCAGGAGCGAATAGCTTGGTGCGCTCACCACACAGATTTCCTATCCAGCTGTCGACCTTTTGTTCAAGCAATTCAAGCTTGTTGAAGACCATCGCAGTGGTGACCGTGAATTGCAGCCCTGCGAATCAACCTGTTCATTCACGCCTTAATATGCCCTGCCTTGTGCCCATCTAATCCTATCGCGGGTTGAAGCTCAACAACCGTTGACAAAGGACGATATTCCAGAGCGTTGGTGGTTACAGAAGCCGCTGGTAAGCCCTTGATTTTATTCCTTTATTGCTTACATAGAAAATAAATCTGACGTTGACCTCACAGGATGCCCAAGGGCAATGGCTGCATATTTGTCACCCTCATCCAATTAATTGAAACTAACGCCGCCGCCCGGCCAATAATAATAAACACCAAGGATCAAGCAATTCAGCAGGTCTCACGCAAGATTAATTGCCTCATTCTCAGAGGCCTTAGCGCCCGCCTGCCCCGAGTCTTTGGAGGTCTGCAACACAAGCTAAGCTTAAAATCGCGAGCGCAACACAACAGCCTCGGCAGATTCCACGGCAGTCCTCACAACAATTGAATTTTAGTGTGACAGCAAGCCAGAATCAATCAACAGAGAGACAGGCGTTTAATTTAGGCACGTAAGGTTCGTTCATCGAGGAATTTATCCCTTAAACACAGCCGGCGTCACAGCCAGCACAGCAAATTTGGTGGGCGCCGCCGTGGCAGCCAAAGGAGCCCTGGAACAACTAGTCAGGCCGGAAAAATATTTACATTCGAAAAAGACTACAGATTCATGCGAATTAGTGCTTTCCCGGGCGCTGCCCGAGCTCGGGCTGTTAAGAAATTCCTCATAATAATCAATTATATTGTGGTTTTTTTGCAGTCTATATGGGTGTATATAAACTACATAGGGGAGTGTAGCAATTAACTGGTCTAGACCAAATCCGGATGTAGTGGGGCGTCGGTCGCGCCAATAGTGAAATCGGTCGCGCAAATAGCAAATTTCAAAAAGAGGGTTTGGAATCTACAGGCACCCGCCAAAATGATAGTTTAGAATCTACGGGCGCCCGCCAAAATAATAGTTTAGAATCTGCAGGCGAAGGAGATTAAACTAGCTGGGTGAACGAGAAGGGCTGGAAATACTTTATTCCGACCCACCTACTACACCAGCTAGTTTAATCTCCCTTCCTTTTGCCCCTTTTGCCCTAGAATGCCCCGTATCATCATTGCATTATAACACTAAAAACGCCACAAAACAGTCATGCCTACAAGAAAGGAACTAGGACCGTTTAAGAAGCTAGCAGGGTACCCATTTATTGTGTGCAAAGACTGCCAGTACGCATGTGTCGCCAAAGAAGTCAGAACACATCTACGCCAGCATCATTATGCTTTGACCAAGAAGGAAAGGAGGGCGATTATTTCTGCCATAAAATCTGACCCTATCTGTTTATGGAACAAGGAAAGTTGGTGAATAGATACAGTAGCTAGCTTCCCTAGCTAAGGCCTATAGGGTTAGGGTACGCCACCCTTACTTAGAGTGGGTACTCCATAAAAGAGGCTACGCATATAGAATTTTTTTTAGGGTGGAGACCTTCTTCCCTACCTAGCCTGTGCCTTGTTTATTACAGCGTGCACATCGCGTCGCGACACTTTTTCTTCCTTTCACACGTAAGTTCGTGGGCTCACTATAACTCTAAGCGAAGAGCACACCAACACCATCGCGAAGCATCCTGGTGGGCCCCGTACCGGCTGAACCTCGGGCCCTCCACGCATAAAAGAGGCGCACGGCCTCGCCAGGCCGTGTGCACAGACTTTTCCCTTCAAGATTGCTAATATCAAGATCGACGCTTACTCGCAGTAGTCGTAACTTCGTAAGGCCAGTCCATTACATTTTTTGCCTAAAAGTGTAGTTTTTTGTAGTTTTTTAAGATAATAGCCTAAGGACCCACTTTTAGACCCACTTTATATGTGTAGTGTACTGTAGTTTTTTTTATAAGCTATCTAAAAATAGATTTTCTATATTTTTAGCTATTTATTTTATGCTATTAAAAAAGTTTAAAATTAAATAAAAATAATTACAGATGTAGTATTCTCCAATGCTCTAGCCACAGATTAGGAAGATAATCAAGACATGGCTCCAGGAGCCTACAGCTAGGCCCCAGTAAATCATCTACTTATCTTCTTTTATTGAGTAGTCTGGCGCGCTTAGCCCACGCTATAAGGCGGTATTTTTTGAATTTAAGACTAATATATAAAATGCTTTTGTTATCGCTTATGTGTTATATGCTAGTGAAGAACTCGATGGCTACCACGCAGCCGCGGAAGACTTCCATGGCCCTATCAAAAAGGTGGATTACAGCGCCCACTAGTAAAATTCAACAGCTCCGAGTAGGAAAACTCATGGCCATGGCCATGGAGGCGGCCTTAAACGCTTCCATGAGAGGATAGGGTTGAGATGAGTTGGTCTGATATGGAATAGATCGAAAAAAACGATCTCATAGTGGCTCGAAGTGTAATTTGGGCTGAGCAAGGATGAGTCTGTTTCTGGGTTTGCCCCTGACTAATATAAATACCAAGATGAGATAAGATGACTGCACTTTGAAAGAGAAAAGTAGTAGGGACTGATTGAGTAGTAGTAAGTTAGTAGTAGTAGTAGTATATCTAGAGTACTAAAAGCGTGTCTTCTTTCGTCCTTCCTTTCGTTGTCACTGTCGCAGTCGCGGTGGCGGGCATGCGATTGACGGGATATGGGTAGGGGGTTTCTATCGTCGGAAAGTGTCGCCTCCGTGCACAGTCAGATAAAGCGTCAGGAAGCTGGCTCACGGCGGCGCGCAAGCAAAGTTGTTGCGTCAACTCAGCCATCAAAGGGTCGTGTCAGCGGAAATTTTCGTTCATACCGTGACGCAAGCGCTTCGGGATTGGCTTACCTAAGCTTGCTTGCTTACCTAAGACCGCGTCCGGACGCTTTACTTCAGCCTTGTGCGACGCGAGCGCGTAGCTCGCCGTAGTAGAAAAATTCCCCTTGGTGACACTTGGTGACATCAGCAACCAAGACCACGTGGCTGTCATGATTCTCCCATCATGTCTCTGCGTGTCGCACTCAGCTCAGCGCCAGGCCAAATTGTCACAAAAGCAATCAAACTAGCCCAAGACCTTTCGCAAGTTTCGGCTGACGTCAAGGCCCAGATCCCCCCACCAGGGCAATCCACACGGCTAGCGCCTTCGGACGACAGACCCCGGCAGCACCTCGAGGAGGCGTTGACGGAGATTGCGGAGAAGCTAGACACATTCCACGAGGAGGCGCAGGCCATTCAAGGTCTAGCACAAGCTCTAATTGCCCTTGGCACCAGCTCCGTCAGTGCTAGCTCAGCCAATGCCAGCGCAGTCAATCCCTCATTCTGCAACCCCGCAATCGAGCACCGACCGAGACGGGTACGGCCAAGCGAACGAGAGCAACAAATTCGATCTCAAGACAGCGAGACGGCCGATAAAGCGTCCTCCCTCGGACCCTCGAACATCAACGCGTCGGCCATCGATGAAGCTACAGTCGAGAACTCTGACCGGCATGCAGCCACGCCCAAAGCTCAAGGTCTCGGGAACGAGGGCTCACGCGTTGAGGGTGATGAAGGAGTACAACTTCCAGCCTCGAGGGCTACATCGCGCCATCAGAGAGCCAAAACCGCTTCTTCGCCGACAAAAACCAAAATGATACTTAAGAACAGAACCTCACTTCCTAGTAGAGCCACTGCATCGACTTCAGAAGCCCAGCACGAGGACAGCATCCTTCTCGAGCGCTTTGTTGTTTCCTCCGCTGATCTGCCACCCCTCGAGCCGGGCCAGCTGGGCGAACGAATGCCGGAGACGCTATATAGACTTTCGCAAACGCCCGGCTATATGAACAAGGCTCGGTTGCCCTGGATAGTGGAGAGAACCTCCAGTATGAACATGAAAGAGGTTCTCATCCCGCGAGGAGATCCTGATGTGCAGTTCAATACGCTGACGCCACGACGAGATGGCGGCGTCAATGTGTGCCGGCATGACCCAGAAGAAGGAAAGGCGTTTGAGTGGCCGGACTTTAAGAAGCGGATAGAGCCTATAACAACGGTCGAAGCATTGCAAGAGCTCAAAAGCTTCTTAGAGGCCAAGAGTAGGGACGTGTCTTACTTTTGCGGGCTGATGGACTCTGTACTCTGGCATGATTGTCCTCTATATGCAGGTGAACAACTCGCAGGGATCAAGGAACTCACGCACGCCAATCAAATCTACACCCATCTCGGAATGAAGGGATCAGCAACCGCCATGCACAAGGAGGATGACAGGCTTCGATCCGTCAATGTGGGGCTCGTTGGAACGAAACTCTGGCTGCTCATTGACGCGGAAGAGACGGACAATTTTGAGAAATGGGTTCGGTCTGGCTGGGATTGCAAACGTTGCCCCCAATTTATACGTCACTTAAATATCTTCTTTGGGCCGAAATAGCTAGAGGCCGCAGGAATACGCTTTAGCATCGACATCCAACACGCGGGAGACCTCATGGAAACAAAACAGCACCAGTACCACCAAGTGCTTAACATAGAGGATTCTCTGGCCATTTCCATCAACTACCTCGCCCCCTCAGAGACGCCAATGTTTCTTGATGCTGGACACCCCCTTGAGGTCTGCAGTGAATGTGGCTTTAAGGGACTCCATGGGAGAAAGGGCTTTCACGTGAGATGCGTGGATACCGATGTGCCAGCTCCAGGGCCGATCGATCCGATAGCCAGTGTTGAGGAGAGAAGGAGGCCGACCGAAAAGCGAGGAAAAAAGAGGAGAGCCCCTAAAGACCCTGTCAATATGACGAGGAGAGTGACGCGGGCCTGCGTGGAACGTACTGCCGATTCACTCCAGGACAGCCAAGCTTCCATTACTCCATCCGAGCTCAGTAGCATGATTCAAGCGGAAGCTCCTAATTTTAAAATTTCGCAAAGGATCAATGCGGACGTGGATGTCTTGAAGATGGTAGCCTGGATCGTCCAGCCCCTCGCTACTGAGCAGGTCGTCTCTCTTGTTCAGGCCTGGCGGGCTCGCAAGACAACTCGAGTGGTTCCGAATAACGCGAAGGATCCCTTGGCAGAGTATGCAATCTATCTCAAAGACGCCGTGGAGAAGACGGAGCTTAGTAAATTCCAGCTTCGTTATGCTCGAGCGTGCACGGCCTGGGAAGTCGACAAGGCAAACAACCAGCGCTACAGGATGAAGCTACCGACGGACGAGTTCGAGTCGCTCGCTCAGCGCCTTGACATGAAGCGAGCCGAGTTGAAGGGCCATTTGGAGGAAGGGAGGGCGTGGAACAGGCTGTGTGGCCCCTTTGATGGGCTGTTGCCCTTTGTCTTCCTCGGTGCGAAAGAGCCCTTGCAAACTCCTATGCGGGAGTGGAGGCGATTGGAAGACAAAAAGCTTGAGAAGCTACACTACTATTTAAAACAATTAAGCGAGCACGTCGAGCAGCGATGCCGGGCCGGAAGGGTTGTGCAGGACATAATCTTGCGTGGCTCGAGTGCCGTTTTTGGTTGGGAAAGGAATGCCACTCCACTTGCAGTGGTCAAGGACGTTGCATTGCTGGGAGAGGTGGAAGAGCCTATGCTGTCATGACTGGCCGATCAATGTTCGAGAATGTCGGTGGATCTAGGGGTTTTGTTGCGCTCAAAGAAGCTTAGCTCCAAAGGGAAACGTCTGGCTTGTCACTGCTCTATTCTCCACGCACTATGCCTGCTGAGTTGGAAAAAAAACGGTATTCTGCGGGGGAGTCGCTTCGGCCTCGCGCGCGAAGCAGACAACTCGGCCGAACTCGTGCGAGAGACACAATCATTGCAGCATCAAGATTGGTTGATTACAACTATCTAGGTTCTGCCGGGAAGGTTTGGTTGCCCAAGTGGGCAGGGCAAAACAAACCCGTGCCCTAGATGCCTGAGGCTGTAAACTGAAAAGGGCCAGTTGGCCTGCGCCCGCAACAACAATCATCGTGTTGCTTGGGGAATCTTGGTCTGGATGTTGGAAAAAAAAATTCGCATCCCATCGTTCCTTTCGAAGCTCAATTCTATCCTTGGTTATGACGCAGTCCCAGGAGATTGCTGTCTTTGAGTGGGTGACGTTGCCAGTTACCCCCCATACTGCGAATTGCTCCGAGACGGAATACCAAATCGTCGGATCGCCCTCATGACACATGGCGTCGCTTCCATCAGGGTCACCGGCGAGAGTCGACGTGGCGCAGAGCTCGCGACGCGTTATGCACACCGAGTGCCACCGCTCTGTCCCAATCATTTGAGAGTTGGAGACCAATCGCGGTTGTCTAGCAGGACTCAAAAACGCGTAAGCCAGAACGCCCATAGAATTTATTGCTAATTTCTTCCTTGAGCTATGTTTCATTGGTCCTTGCTCCCCACTCCATCAGCATTTCCATGTGAAAGGTCGCCAACCAAGCTCAAAATGATATCGCTAGCGTGAGAGATGGCATCGCGCAGTTCCGCCACATATGCCGGTCGTCCGGTGATTGCGAACCGTGCGCGAGTCTCTGAAACGTTGCAATGAATATAGACACCGCGTTCTCCTTTGACCAGGAAGCCAGCTTCGTCGACATGGCTGTACTCATTTCCGTCCCGAGAGGTGGACTGAAGATCATCGCTTCCATCGGTTTCATCATCAGGTTGCATGCGCATGAAACCCAGCCTGACGTCCTGGCCAGGACCGCCACGGACGGTAGCGGCCCAGGCGGGCACCTTGAAAAGTTCTGGCATGTCATCCCCCTGGACCTCCCGGGCAGCCCCTCTCAGCGCATATAAAAGTCCCACGCTCCCAAAGCCACGTCCAGCTGCGAGCAAGGTCCGCGAATGCTGCAACGTTGCCTGGTTGAACAAGGCACGAGTGTGTGATTTCGAGTTCGCTTCCGTGCCACCAGATGCGGCTGCCTCTATAAAGGCACGTGAAGCGAGCGTGACGGTCTGCACCCACTCGACGCGGCCATGTGCAAAATGACCAAGCGACACCTTTTCCCAAGCTGGCCTGATGTATCCGTCAAGTAATCGAAGAGCGAGGAGGACTGTGAGGTGCGCAGTAGCGTTGGGCGGGGAGCGACGGCCCCGGAGGCATTGCAAACCGAGGCCGGCCACATCTAGTATCTGGTGATCAAGGGGGCCGTACAATCGACACTGAGCCCGGACTTGGTGAATTCGCTCTAAAGCGTCCGTGCCTGGTTCCCAAAAGAATTCCTCGACTGGGTAGCCCGGGACGGAGGCGCTCGAGGTCATTGAGTCTGCTGGATGGGCCAGTATCGCTTGAACAAGATGGGCATGAAGAGCGCGCGCATCAAGACCATCCAGCTTGCTGTGTTCATATACCTCGGCGGACATTCCGTTGTCAGTGACGGCAAGCTGACATGTCTTATCAAGCCAGCGATTAGAAAAAGGCTGGTGCGCTCCATTCATGATGAACTGTGTGTATCGTTCTCCTGAGCTGGTCGGGGACTCTTCATCGAGACACAAGACGAATAGGGCCCGTTCAATGCATAGCAGGGTTGCGGCATTGCCTGGCCGTCTTTCAAGGTCTTGCCGGAGCTGGACGAGGGGCATGTCAGCGTTGCGAATCCTCCAGCAAGGAAAGGGGGAAACATAGGCAGGATTCTCCGTACCAGTGCCCAAGAATCACGCTCATCAGCGGTCAGCGTGCAAATGGATGGCCTCACGTCTCGCGACGCCGCGAGTATGATTTGTTCGTAAGCGCTTCTCAATGCCGCAAGATTGAGCGGCATTTCGTCACCCGGAAACTTCAGCTGGAAGACATGGCCTCGTCGAAGAACAGCGACGGTGTTATCCAAAGCATGACGCTCCATGCTGTCCTCACCAAGATGAGGCCGGCGCCCGGCAGAGAACAGCCACTTGCGCCCTTCGGAGAGCAGAGGTTGATCGAGAAGCTTGTCTTGCATCGCTTCTCCCTTTGCCAGCCGTTTAGCAAAATCAACAGCAGCCAAGGTCAGAATCGCGGCGCGATCTGCCTGTGAATGTATCGGAGCTCTCACAGGGTGAATCATGACAAAAGTGCCTTGCTCAGGGAGCGGTTCCCGACGCTCCAAATACACCTGATGATCATACGTGTCCGCAATTATGGCCGGCTCTGCCTCTTTCACCTCGCGGTAAATGGTTGGGCCTGGACCTTCGAGAAAAGCGCGCACAGCGGCGGCGGTGATGCGAATTTGGTCGGGAGTATCTATGGCGCGGCGAGAATCCTCAAAAGCTTGGAGAATCTTGGTCAGATCGGGCAGAGGCAAATTATGCTGCATGGCAGGGATGTTTGGAGGTCTTGTGTCTCCCAAGGCGGGGCCGGATGGAGACTCTTGCATTGAAGGCCTTTTCTCGACGGGTCCCTGCTCGTTCAGGATGTTTAGGCTGTCAGCGGCAAGAGCCCCGTCTGTTACCAAAGACGATCTCGACATGACCTTCTCAGCTAGTCGACGGATAGACTGATCGGTCAAGATCTCAGAGGACTGCAAAGGAGCATCAAATTCGCGATTGATCCAATTCCGCAACTCAATGGCGACGAGGGAATCGATGCCAGTATCGAGAATAGAGCCGTTCCTTTGGTTCAATGAGGAGGCATCCTCAGAAATGAAGGATGTGATCCGAACAGCAATGGCTTCACTAATATAATCAACGGCAGCTTTTCGGTCGCCGTTTTGCATGATATCCACAAGATTCAATGACCCGGGCATGGAGGATATGGCCCTGACCGAGGCAAGCGAACTCTGAACATGGCTGAACATGGCTGCTTGCACATTGCTATTCCTGGCCGAGGTCTGCGAAAGCGATGCCGCATCAAAGCCGATGATGGCTTGGCACATGCTCAAATGACGAGACGCGGCCTCCAGCACGTAGTCAAAGCATTGCGACAATTCATGGCTGGTAATAGGGCGTAATCCCGTGCGCCACAGACCTTGGAGTTTGGTCTTGTCGTTGGACGTGTGAATGGCATCTTCGATCCAACCAATGTTGACTGTAAAGAAACCGGGCTTTCGATCATGGGCCATGGCCTCTTGGACGGCATTCCCAGCATTATAATTGGCCTGGCCACTTGCCCCGGTGATGCTGACCGCAGATGAGAGCATGAGGAAGAAACGCAGAGCCGGCGACTTGAAAGCCTTCTCGAGGGCCAGGGTGCCGTCAACCTTGGCCAGTGTCGCTTTCAGGAAGTCATCGAACGTCATTGTCTCCAAGGTGCGATCCTAGCAAAAAAAAAATCAGCTTTGCCTCTCGTGATTCAAAGATGCAGGAGTCCTTACTTGGAGGGTTACGGCGGACTGTATGACTCCTCGGACTGGAGGTATTCCGGATCGCGCCAGAGAATCCGCTGCGCTCTGTACACTGCACTCGGACGTCACGTCGCAAAGCAGACAGTAGAGGCGGCAGCCCGGTCGGGCTGTCTCGAGCTGCGCCTGCACCGAGCGAAAGAAGTGCGCATCAATGGGCCGCCGCGAAAGCGTGACGAGATGCATGGCGCCTCGTCGGGCCATGAGCAGCATCAGCCGCCGGCCGAGATCACCCATGCCGCCTGCAATGACATAAGAGGCATCTCCCGCGGTCCAGCCATCATCACTGTATGGGCGTCTGAAGGAGCGTATGAGAGAGCTTGGCAAGGCCTGTATCACCGCCCTTCTGCCTGGCTTCAACAAAAGGGCAGCCTCAGCGACTTGAGCTACATTGTAGATGGGCAGCTCTGGGTCACATGGGACGTTCTGACGGAGAGCTTCAGCGGCAAGGGCCACGAGTCCGGCCGCGAGATTCGGGTTTGTCCGCAAGACACCTGTAACGTCATCGCTGTGAACAGTGGTGTTGGAGGGAACCTCGGCAATGGAAGCAAGTGATGAGTCCAAGACAATGACGGCTCCGCCATGTTTAAGACGCGACCATGCTAGAGGAGGGACAGCGTCCTCGCTCGCGTGGAGAATGGCATCCAGCGGACCATCATCATCAAGACGCGACACGAGCAGCGAGGGGCGGCTGACAAGGATGCGAAGAGGCTCAAGGTTGAGCTCCTTAACGATCTGGACGCCTTGTATCGAGTCGGTGGCTGTCGCCCAGACCGTCACGCCCATCGTTCGTGCGACCACCACCATCGCTCGCCCGACATCAGTCAAGACGCCGTGGATGAGCAAATGACTTGTCCCCTTCGATAAAGGATCCAAATGCGACAATGCATGACAGGCCGCCAGCACAGGATGAAGCAGTGCAGCAGCGACAGTCGGGGCCATGCCGCTGGGTCGACGGCCCACGTGCGCTCGAGGGAATTGTGGGCGGTTGGCCCCTACGATTCCCTCGAGGCACAGCGCAACAACTGCCTCTCCGGGCGCCAAATCATTGACAGCCTTGCCGACACGACTAATGACGCCTGTATATTCTCCCAAGGGGAGAATCGCCGGATCCCTCGCTTTCCGCAGGACGAATGCCTCCGTCTCGAGCTCGACTGCGTCATCACCGAGGTTTTCGGGAAAATCAGCCTCGGAGAAGATTGCAATCTTTCGACTGTTCCGCTTTCCAGACGGATCTAGGAATACAGACTTTGCCGCGTCGCTGAAGCGATGAGTCTCATCTTCCGTGAACATGGCAGGTTCCATCGCATTCTGCAGCGCGCTCACTGCGTGATTCAGCCTCTCGCTTGGAAACAAACGAGGAATAAGCACCTCGCCGTCCTTGCCAAGGCGGTACTCACGCTCACCATGAGCAGAATCAGACTTGGCGCCAGCATGACGATGTAGCCAGCCAAGGGCCACTTCAAACAGCCTGGGACTTTCCATCATGTTGGGGGCGGTGTGAATTGTGGTCAGATGCAAATCATCATTTTCGCTTTGCGCAGTCCGCGCGACACCGGTAATCTGGTGCATTGGGGATGGACAATCTGGACTGAGCCATAGTATCTGGCCTTGTTGTCGAAGCAACTTGATGGCGGCGTCGAAGAAAGCGCGGTCAGACAGAATCGGGTGAGGTAAGTCGTCGACAACAACGACGCATGCATCGTCTGCATTGGCGTCTTGCTTCATCTCATGCTGACTCAGGCTTTCGCAAGCTACGTTGAAGCCTGCGTCTTCCAGTCTTTGTAGAAGTAATACAACCCACAGAGGCAGCGTTGAGCCGATGGAGTGAGTAAGCAAGCAAATTCGCCTTGACTTGTTCAGCATCCGTGTCTGATTGTGTCGAGCGACAAGTATCAAGTCATCGCTGACAGCATCTCTAAGAGAAAGCTGCATGTCGTAGATGAGCTTCTTCTCTTTAACGTGCGTCCACCCCACGTCTTCTATGCCACTATCGGACAGGACGATCACCCGGCCATGTTCACTCATAAGAGCAGACGCACGATCAAGAGACTCGAGATCTGATAACACGACAATGTCATACGCATCCTGAGCCTCGTGGCTTTCTTCGGCATCTAATGATCGATGTTGGATCGGAAATCCTATAACAGATTGGCGGTTCTCTTTTGCATGCTCGACTGTTGAGTCGATGAAATCGAACGACGCCACTGTGCCCCCGTAAACACTGATTGCAGTCAAGATATCTGATTGCAAATTCTCACGGCCCTTGCCTAGCTGGGCAATGAGAAGATTTGCCTTCTTGAAGCATATACAGCGCAGCAGGTCAGCCAAGGTTGCCCTCGTTGGGAGATCTCCTGAACGGAGAAAATCCAAGTCGGAGCGCCACACCAGCTCGTGACACATTCCATGTCCCTGCACGGTCCAGGAACCAACCCCCCGCGCATAGCGAGGCAGGCTGCGAGATTCGATGGCGGAAGCGCGCAAGACCGGCAATGCATGTGATGAGACGTTCATGTCTATGATGGTGGTCAGATCACGGCTCGAGACCAGCTGAGCGGAGACTTCCAGCTGAGAACCAGGCTCGCTCAACGCAAGTGCTTTTGCAGATATTAATAACTCTCCGATGTGGAGGGGCATGACGCTTCCATCACCGTGTTGTTGTCGGATCATTGGGATTCCCACATGGAACATGCTGTCGAGGGTCGTCGGGTGCAGCACGTGAGGCGCTTGATGCTTTTCTGGCATAAAGTCGGCGATCTCCGCGACCCGAACTGTTGCCACGGCTTCCAGGGCATCTTTGGACATTTGGAGAGACTGGAGACCTCGAAACGCTGGCCCGTATGCGTTGCCGTTAGCTTCCATCCCCGCATACAGATGCTCGGGGAGCAAAACATGTCCATGATGGCTCTCCTCGCGAGCCGCCCGAAAACGCGTCGTAAACCCAGTGTCTTCTTGCTCCGGAACCATGATACCCTCGACAGATCCTGAACAGTATTCGTGCCACTCTTGTTCCAGCAGAGCGGCAATAGAGAAGAAATATTCGAGACTTGAACGGCCCTTTAGACGCCTGAAACTAAGCTGCAATTCCACTCGCGACGTCGCATCGGGAATGACCAAGGCCCGGACCATGGCGATGCCGCGAAATCGAATTGCTTCTAGCGTTTGGCAAGGGTCGTGCTGTCTCGCCAGCTGCATCAGGGCCTCAATGACCATGCAGATGTATCCTGCACCAGGAAATACCACAACACCGTCGATGACGTGATCGGCTAACCACGGCAAGGTAGTCATGCCGACCAGGTGTCGCCAATGCGGTTCAAGAGACGTCAAGCCAGTCATGCGGACGCCCAATAGATCGTGGTACGGCTCACTTCGGAAACGATGCTCTCTGCTGAGCCGAGACTCGCACCAGTGCTTATTCGAACGATCCCAACTATATGAGGGCAGCCCTTGCCGGAACGCTCCTGTGCGTGAATCGGGGGCTATCGCGCCAGCTGCACTCGAACTGAAATTGATGCCGAGCTCGAAAAGGCGGCCCCTCGCCCGGTGTGTACTGACAATGGCGTCGACGCCCCTGCGCAGCATGGATGCATAGTCGTATCCGAGCTTCGGTACGCCAGCAGCTGCTAGGCATTGGCGTACTGGACTAGCCAAGGCAGCATGGGGGCCGATTTCCAAGAAGACCGCCATGTTTCCCTGGTGCGCATCAAGGTCTCGAGTGACAGTCTCCATGGCGTGTGAAAAGCGAACAGTTGAAACCAGGTTTCTCATCCAATATGAAGCGGGAAAGTCCTCAGTCCACTCCTGTCCACTGACCGTGGAGACGAACCTCACACTGCCCCCTCCTGGACAAGGGCCACCTTCCGTCGGTGATGATACATTTGTATCAACAACAGCATCACAAAGCCTGCTCAGGTAACCCTGCGCTACGGCCTGCATGTGGTGGCTATGATAGGCCGTGTCGACGACGAGTTTGCGACAGAATGCCCCATCGTCACGCCCTGCGACTCGAGCCATTACTTCGCTGATGGCGTCAGCATCACCAGAGACCGTCACACTCGTTGGACTGTTCACACATGCGATGCCGACTTGGCCGCTAGTTAGATCCTTCAGGTACGGATCCATCTCCTGGGCGCCAAGTCCAACCGACAACATTGCACCCGTTGGCAGGCCATTTTTTCGACAATCGGCGGCCACAAAACCTCGATGAAACGCAATGCGGAGGGCCATACGGTGACTTATCCGGCCGGCCGCAAACGCAGCTGCAATTTCGCCACTGGAATGACCAACGACCGCCCAGGGCTGTATATTTTGTGACTGGAGAAGCATCACGAGGGCAATCTGCACGGCGGTCGTGGCTGGTTGAGCGATCTCAGCTTCGTTTATGCGACAGCCGCCATCGTCTTCTCGTAGGAGCTCAACTTCCAAGTCCCAAGCTGCCCCAAGCTCGTTGAGGATATCACGTGAAGCGCGAATGGAGTCTCGGAAGATGAGAGAAGGATTCCTGCCAATGAGCAATTCCCGGCCCATGCCAGCCCACTGCGCGCCTTGGCCGGAAAAGAGATAGACAATCCGTCGCTCAGATGGGCAAGGCCTCCTCGAAAGATGGCTCAATCCTCGCCGCAACGCATCTTGCAAGGCTGCTGAATCGTCTGCCACGCAACTGAAGCGGAATGAGAGCGCGGATCGACGATGGCAAAGAGTGTAAGACACGTCCGCCAGAGGTGCGTCACCAAGTTCATCGACCCACTGGATGAAGCTCCCTATGTACGACTTGAGCGATGAATGGCTGTTCGCCGAGAACACAAAGAGAGCGCAGCCTGTCTTTGAGTCACTGTTGCCGGATACTTCCTGTGTTCGAGGTCCCCTTCCGACAATCGCGTGAGCATTGGTTCCTCCGTAGCCAAAGTTATTGATCGACACAATCTGGTTCATTTCTTCCGTCTCGGGCCACGGCACGCTCTCTATCGGTATCTTAATATTACGAACCGGCAATCCAGGCTTGGGAGCTGCGAAGCCAGCGACGGGCGGAATCACTCCCCGGTCAAGCATGGATATAGCCTTGAGAAGGCTGACGAGACCGCTCGTGCACTCTGTGTGGCCTACACTGCCCTTGTTCGAGCCAACGTAAAGGGGCCAAGATCGTTCTGGTCCAGTAAAGACTTCCGCAATGGCCTCCAGTTCTTCACCATCTCCGGCGACAGTCCCAGTGCCATGAGCTTCGACATACGGGACATGTTGTGGATCAAGGCCTATGCGGGCGTACGTCTCGCGAATCAAGTCTGCTTGGGCAGCCCGGCTCGGATGAGTGATACCCAAGGCTGTGTATCCATCCTGGTTCACACCAATATTAAGAACGACTGAACGGACGACGTCCCCATCCTCAAGGGCAGTGCTAAGGCGTTTCAAAGCCACGGCCACGAATCCCTCCCCTCGACCATATCCGTTCCCTCGAACATCAAACGGATAACAGCGTCCGGTGCTGGAGACCATTTGCTGATTGCTCATGCCTACGTAGTGATCAGGCATCAGTTGCAGATTCGCGGCGCCAACCAAAGCTGAGTTGGAGCTCCCGTCCCAGAGAGCCTGGCATGCTTGCTGAAGGGCAACGAGCCCGCCAGAGCAGCCAGTATCAAGCGTCACAGATGGACCACGAAGGTCAAAGGCATGAGAGATGCGATTGGCAAGGATCGCAGGACCGGTGCCCACACTTTGATAGACGGGCAAGTCCAGAACATCCTTGCCAAGGTTCCGCTCATAGTCGGTGCTAAAGATGGCTGCAAAAACGGCCATACGGGACCCTGTGTAGGCCTCGCGCGTCCATCCAGCATCTTCGAAGGCCTCATATGCCAGCTCCAGTAAAATACGCTGCTGGGGGTCCATGGCGGCGGCTTGTTGTGGGGAGATGTGAAAGAAGGCATTGTCAAAGTCGCGAACATCGCCACTAATAAAGTGTCCCCCCTGATGGTTGCTCGTTCCATTAGGATCTTTGGCGCTTGGATGATAGAAGGCAAACTCGTTGAAACGATCTCTCGGGACGGGCGACCATGCGTCACCTCCATTGCCAAGCAGCTCCCACAGAGCACCGGGGCTGTTCGAATTGCCTGGCAACCTACACGAGGTTCCAACAATAGCAATAGGCTCAATCGACATGGTTTAGTCTTCGGAAGCACCGCTCACGGACGTCTGTTGTATAAGATGGCAGCTTCCGCGGCTGATATGGAGAGGCTAGTGGTGCTCGTTGATTTGGCGTTCGCTGCAAGATCTTCTGAGTTCTTCTGTTCTGTTCTGCTGGTCAGGTCGGCCCTGTCCCACTATGAAATTGCAATGGTAGGCGTTCCACGTGGAAAGGCGGTCCGACTAGATCATACCTATGTTGGTACTCTGGTCTTTCTGTATCTTCTTGAACCTTCAAAGATCAGTGAATCCTGTCGAGGTGGGCATCTGCCTAATTTAGCAATTGCAAAAACGAGCTTATTGTCTGCGAGAATGTCTTTGCTTGCATGGAAAGTGAGGGGGTTGACATCATTCTCAAGTGGGTCTGCCGCGCAAAAATGTAGCAAAATCCGTGCATACTAGGGGCCGTGTGGCCCCCAAATCATCTTCGAAGGCTCAGGCTCGGGGAGATCATTAGGCTACTCTTTTGCATCCGAGTTTTTACGGAGGTTGGGCTGCAAGGGAGCAGTACTGTAGCGGACCAAGTAAGCCCAAAGAAAGGTGTTTATCGCTAATACGGCATTGCGTCTCTGCTGCTGTCATCTTGACTCGGGTATACACACGCAAATGTCGTGCACATTGGGGGCCGTGTGCTCCCCAGCCGTCTCCGAAGGGTTAGGGAGATGATGAGGCTGTCCGTCCGTATCCGATTTTCTACGGAGGTTGGCTGTATGCGCCTCTGCTGCTGACATCTTGACCTGGGTGTACTTACGCACAAGCATGATGATAAAGAATACATTTGAACCGCATCATGCGTATGCGCTCTTCTTCTTTCAAGGCCGGCTCAAATTCATCTTTTCAAATCAATTCCCGGCTCTCTTGCCTTTGAAGCTAAACACGACAGAAGATGGCTGGCGAATTGATTGATTCTTCCGAGTACACCGGCTACCGGCTGATCATCTTTGTCTCCGTCTTTACCGCCATCTCTATGGTGGTTGTTGCGATGCGATTTTACGCCCGCAGCCTCACGTCCGCCAAGTACAATGCGGGCGACTGGCTGATTATTGCGGCACTGGTTGGGCAGATTGTTGCCGCGGGCTTGGCCATCGGTATGTGTCGGACCGATGTCGACCTCGGCTTGATTCTCTGACATGTCAAACATAGGTGCTGTGAAGCAGGCCGGAGTTGGACGACATGTCGCTCATCTGGCCAAGACCAACCCCGAAGCGATCACCTTGTTTCTCAAGTACCTAGTTGCTATTTCAACCTGGTATGCTACAACCGAGGGTCTCGCCAAACTTTCCATCTGTCTTTTATATAAAAGCATTTTTCCACGAAAAACCCACATCATTATAAATATGACTATTCTCATTCTTATCGGCGCATCCGTGGGCGGGGGACTCGCAGACCTTTTTGGCTGTGTACCTTTTTCAATGCATTGGGGGACACCCGAGCAGCAGGCTACGCATTGTATCAATGTGGAGATGCTTTTTGTATGGGGAAGTTTCCCGAACATTGTCACGGACGTCATTCTCCTCGTCATACCATTGCCAATTGTGTGGAACCTGAAAGCCTCTGTTCGGATGAGGATCGTGCTCCTCGCGACGTTCCTCGTCGGTAGTATGTAAGTGAACAAGTCTCAGAATCTCCATCTCTACGCGCCGTGGCTGACGAATGACGGAATCAGGGGACTTATCACATCAATTATCCGATTCATCGCCTTCTACAACAAGAGCTCCTTTATTGATCCCAATTTCAGTGCCGTCGAACTCATCATCTGGACGGTCTGCGAACCAGGCGTCTATCTCATTGCCGCTTGTTTGCTCATGTGCCGTCCCCTGTTGGAAAAGTTGGGCTTCCCGCTGGTAGTTTCTGCTTCCTCTCGTCACCGTGCGCAGGCAAACAGACAGAACAAGAAAACGTATTTGGCGAGTGACGGCACGGCACTCGTGCCTTTGGGCCATAGCCAGTCCGAGCTTAGGGAAGAACAGATGACGGTCTAGATCGAAATTAAAGCGGAACAAGCATCGAGATTTGTGGAATCGAGATTTGCCTTGTGACGGGGTTCTGGCAGGTATTGGTGAGGCTGTGCGCTCCGGAAAATAGCTCATATGCTTACACATGTACATCTGTATGCATGTATGTACCTATGTATCTATGTATGCAGGATGTAGGCTGTCGCATCGCTGGTAGTATTCTCTTTGTAGGAATCAGATCAATTTTTTCTTCAACTCCAACCAATGACTTCACAACATCAATTCGTCAAGCGGGCAAGTGTTGTGGGACGCGATTAGGCCGAGTGGCATTCTTGCGGCCGAAATTAATTCCGTCGTTGCCTGGGGGCTGATTACAAAGCAATTTGCCCCGCAGTCTGACATGCAGCATCGTTTCCTGCTACGTCAAAATCCAAAGATGAGCTCAGGCCGAACATCCGGGATCTTTTGCCCCGGCTGACCACCATCGGTCATATCGGATTGCCATGAACCCGATTGGACCACCGAGGAGCGGGCAGAGCTTGCCTCCCTTGCTGAAGAGCTCACCTAGCTCGACTGCATTCGGGGCTACGCGTGCGAGCTGTTGCGTTGCAGGCACAGGCCAAATGGCCCCCTTTGTATGTTGCAGCTTCCGGCAACTAGGGCACCGTTTTATTTGCTCTGCTTTTCTAGGATTCACTTCGCGCTCGGCCCTAGATATGAGGTCGGCTATTTTCGCTACCCTTTTGGTTGCAATGAAGTCATCATCATGCCTCCTCAACACGAGCAATGGACCCCTGGCACGATGAACTTCCGTAGGGCAGTGGAGGGGGCAGTGGAGCCACCATGCGGCACCCACCAACCTCCGGAATCTCAAGGAGGTACGTAGGTACATACCTACCTCAATCTTACGAGAGCATTGCGAGTCACGTGCATGTAACCCTGGTTAGGTGCACCGCTCCTCCTCCTCCTCGCAAAAAGGCCGCACTTTGGGGACAATCTCTTCACGCACCTTAATCGCCGTTAAGTCTGCTC
Source organism: Hypocrella siamensis (assembly GCA_000731825.1). Lineage (NCBI taxonomy): Eukaryota > Fungi > Ascomycota > Sordariomycetes > Hypocreales > Clavicipitaceae > Hypocrella > Hypocrella siamensis. The sequence goes on along the minus strand of JMQE01001358.1, from coordinate 4,375 downwards.
ATCACGTCAAGGCTGCCATGATGAAGTTTGAACACGAGCAAATCGCGCAGCAGGACCGCCTGATCCCCAATGCTGTTGACCGGCTGGCCAAGGCAACGCCCAACGCAGAATATGGCAGGTGGGGCATTGGTCAAACGGTCATGACTATCACTTACGCCCAGTTAGCCAACATCGTGAATGGTTTGACATGGTGGCTAGTTAAAGAGCATGGCTGTGGATATGATGCACCTCAACGCGAAGTGCTGGCTTACATTGGTCCGAATGATGTGCGATACACGGCACTCGTTCTAGCTGCTGTGAAAACTGGCTTCGTAGTAAGTTCAAATGCTCGCTTTGGTCCTATCCTTCCTGCCCATCAGTTTTCTCATTCGGGAGGTAGATCTTTGTGACTTCTCCTCGAAACAGCCAGGTCGCGCAAAAGGCTCTCTTTGAAGCTTTAAAATGCCAAACCCTTATTTCACCGGACCCAGCATCAGCAGCTGCCAGTGCCATCGTCGAAGCTGCTTCGCCGCGGCGTAGTTTGACAGCGCCGTCCATCGAAGAGCTTCTGAGCCAGGAGCATCCATCCTATCTACTGCAGAAGACTTTCGATGACGTACGGCAAGACCCCTTCGTTATTATGTAAGTTCCTCCCCGAGGTATTCTCTTTAGTCTCGGATCGCTCATCACTTTATGTATACATAGGCACACATCGGGGACTACGGGATTGCCCAAGCCCATTGTCTGGACAAATGAGACTTGCGCGCGAGTGGTTCACGCCAAGAACCAGAAAGCACCGCGCGGGAACGAGTCTGTTGATGGCAGTCTGTTAAACGGCAAACGAATTATAGTGACATTGCCACCATTTCACGTAGGCTTTATCGCAATGATGCTCATGTTTTTTCTCACAAAGGCTCACAGAAATCTAATTCAGGGCGCGCTCCTAGCACAGCTTCTCGTCGGCTCAGTGCCCTATGGCAATGTAGTCATTGCGCCAGCCACGCCAACAGCTCATGGTGTTGTAGAGGCGCTGAAACATTCCCCTGCTGACGTTGCCCTCTTGGTACCTTCTGTTGTTGTCGAGCTGGCAAAGGTTCGTGAAGAGTGATCTTATTGCGTGTTTCCTCCGCGTCTTGGCCCACATTCTCACAAACATGTCTGAGCTTTGCAGAGCCCGGAATTGCTAGAGTACTGCTCTCGTCACCTGAAGGCAATTCTTTACATTGGGGGCGACCTGCCTCAGGATATAGGCGACCGAGTCGCCGCCAAGATATATCTTCGCTGCCAGTGGGGAGCAACCGAGACTGGCATTTTGCCGCAGCTTTTGCCGCCGCAATTGCTCTCGTCTGGGTCACCTGGGCTTTGGCGTCACGTCAAATTCCACCCCTGCTCTGGGGCCGCATTCGATGAGGTGATGGAGGGGATATTTGAGTTGGTCGTGCGACGAGATCCGGCTCTCACTGAATCGCAGGCTTGTTTCACGGTTCCGGGCATTCGTGAGGAATATCGTACGCGGGATTTATTTGAACGACACCCTGAGTATCCGGACATCTGGCGGTGGCGAGCTCGCGCCGACGATATCATTGTCTTTCTCAACGGCGAGAAGACTAACCCGGTATCGATGGAACAGCATATCACCGCCATGAACCCAACAAAGGTCAATGGTGTGATGGTCATTGGCGCGAAACGTTTCCAGGCCGCTCTGCTGGTAGAGCCAGCTTTGCAGGAAGTCCTCAGCACGGCAGCGCAGGCCGCTCTCATTGAAGATATTTGGCCAAGTGTTGATGAAGCCAATCAAAGTGCACCGGCTCATGCCCGCGTTGAGAAGTCGTTTATTCTGATTGTCCCGCGACTCGTCCGGTCGCCCAAGGGAACCTTTCGGAGGGAGCCGAGCATCCAGCTCTACACCGACGAAATTCAAAGCTTATATGACAGCGCAGACGATGTATACGATCATCAGGATGGCGATGGTGATGGAGCAGGTCCGCCGCCGCTTGGTCGGGACGCAATCACGCAATTTGTTGGGCGACAGGTTCGTGCCGCGACCGGCTGGGCAAGTCTCAAAGACTGTGACGACTTCTTCGAACGTGGAATGGACTCCCTCCAAGGTTTGCAGCTCACTCGCGCGATTCGGCGCAGCTTGCATCGGTCGGACTTTGCCCTCTCATCGATCTATCAGAACCCTTCCATCTTGCAGCTGACTGCTCATATTCTTGACAAGACCAAGGCTACGCAGGAGAATGAGGCCGGATTGATGCAAGATTTGTTCAAAACGTATCATCAACTTGTTGAACAGATCCCGAGGACTGACGCGACGTTCCCGGAACAAAGCAAGTCTAGTGTGCTTCTCACCGGATCGACTGGCGAAGTGGGCACTTTTCTCCTGCATTCGCTCTTGAAGCGTCCTGGAATCGGTCGCATTTATTGTCTAAATCGCTCAGAGAGTAGTGAGGCCATGCAACGCGAGAAGTTCGCCATCGCCGGCCTTGACGCGACTTCATTCAGTCATCGCATTACCTTCCTCTCGGGGAAACTTGACAAGCCGCAGCTGGGCCTGATCGCGCACACCTATGACATGCTCCGTGAGGAAGTCGGACTGATCATGCACGCTGCTTGGCCTGTCAACTTCAATCTTTCCCTTGCGGCTTTCCGCCCTCAGCTTGTTGGTCTGGTGAATCTATTTGCTGCTCTTGGCACCAACGCCCGCCTTGTGTTTCTATCTTCTGTCGCAGCAGTCCAGGGGCACGCAAGTCCACCGCCGGAGGAGATACTCCATGGTTTTAGTTCCCCCTCCAATCTGAGCTATGGGCGAGCTAAATTTCTCGGCGAGCTTCTGGTAGATGCTGGTGCAAAGCATCTCGGCGTGCCTGCGACGATCATCCGCGTCGGTCAGGCTGCTGGTGCGGCGCATCATGCTGGTGTTTGGAACCCGCGCGAGTGGCTACCCAGCATGATGATCAGTTCTTTTCTCCTGGGACAAGTTCCCGACAGTCTGGGTTCCTTCTTCGACAACATAGATTTTGTGCCTGTTGATGTCCTTGGCGATGTTTTGGTGGATCTAGCTGTTCAGAAACCGCGGCAGTCAGGCAACGAGGCAATGGTTTTCAACCTAAGGAACCCGAATCCCACGCCCTGGCACTCCGTGCTTCCTGCCGTGATTGACGCTGCCAGAGCATCGGCAATTCCTATGGAGGCGGTCTCGCCAAGGGTATGGCTGGCGGCGCTTCGAGCAAGCGGTGGCGAACAGCCTGATCAGATTGCCAGGAGTCCAGCACTCAAGCTTTTGGGCTTTTACGAGGGCTTGTGGGCTGATTCGAAAGGTGGCGAAGTAGCCTCTCAACCGCAGCCGATGGTTATTGAGCAGGCTCTCAAAGCCAGTCCTACGCTGCGAGGGCTAGAAGCCGTTGGTTCGCGTTGGATGCGCAAGTGGGTGATGGAATGGATTGAACATCGAAGAAACACCGAAGCTTTGAGCAGCCGTGCCCGAGAGGCTGGCTCTACCCACGTCATCTAGGGGGGTCTTGTTGCTGGATTGCTCTAGCCTTGGCATCTAGGTGGCATTCCTCATGAGGCATTCTGTAACCATTGCCGCAGCTGCCTCCGTCATGCCAACTGAGGCATCTTCAACCGACATTCTCTTGACCTCTCTTCTCTCTCTTTGTCTCCGTCTTTCTCCGCAAGACCATGATTCTAGTCACGTACTTCAGCTCCGCCGTGTCGCAATGCACCAATGCGAGACGTGCACACGAGAGTTTTGGGAACTTCGCTCGTGCGAGCAGCATATGAACGCTGTCAATTACTGGGTACAACCGTTTGACCTTATATGCACGCGCAAGCTCGTGCTGCGAAGCGAGTCGAGATGGATGAGTCTTGGCCAGCGTCTTCTCACGGACGGCCATCACATGCTCGAGCATTTCAACGGCCTCCTGGACTTGTCCGTTGGCCTTGTATGCACCCGCAAGCTCATGCTGCGAAGCGAGTCGAGATGGATGAGTCTCGGCCAGCGTTTTATTTTTAACCGCCACCACATGCTCGAGCATTTCAACGGCCTCCTGGACTTGTCCGTTGGCCTCATATACACCCGCAAGCGCGTGCTGCGAAGCGAGTCGAGATGGATGAGTCTCGGCCAGCGTCTTTTCACGGATAGCCACCACATGCTCGAGCATTTTAATGGCCTCCTGGACTTGTCCGTTAGCCTCATATACACCCGCAAGCGCGTGCTGTGAAGCGAGTCGATCTGGATGAGTCTCCGCCAGCGTCTTCTTTTCAACCGCCACCACATGCTCGAGTAGTTTAACGGCCTCCTGGACTTGTCCGTTGGCCTCGTATGCACGCGCAAGCTCGTGCTGCGAAGCGAGTCGATCTGGATGAGTCTCGGCCAGCGTTTTCTCACGGA
>JMQE01001357.1:0-23297 GCA_000731825.1 Hypocrella siamensis | reverse complement strand
CGGGGGGGGGGGGGGGGGGGGGTTTGCGCACCGAAACAACGCGTCGCAGCCCCTCGAGAACCTCCTTGTCGTTTCTGCTGTCGAGGAGCTTGCGGATCTGGTTCCTGTCGAGAGGCCGCGAGCTCGTCCGAACGCTGCGAGTGGCCTGGGCAGCATCGAGGGTGAGCTCTCTGGCTGGGGGTTCGTCAGAGACAAGACCAGAATTAGCGTGACGTGAAGACGGCGCAGGGATGGCTTGATTTTCATTCGGTCTGGCCTCGTACCTGTCTCCATGAGACTCGAAATCCTCGCGATGGACTCCATGTTGAAGCTGCGAGTGAGCCGGTCTGGCCCAAGACAAGTTGGGGAGGGTAAGGGATGGATGTCAGGAACTGAAGCTGTTTTTGCGTAGCCGATGACCGTCCTGGCTGCACCCCACCTCACCACCAACACCACCACCACCAAGCATCTACGTACCTATTCATTTTATCTCTCTCTCTCTCTCTCTCTTCCCCCCCCCCCCCCCCCCCCATATCACTGTTCTCATCCTCATCACGACAGCACACAAAACCAGTCACCCAAAAAAAGGCAAAAACAAAAAAAAGGAAGCAAGGAAGCAAAAACACCCACTCAATCATCATGTTCCCCGCACCGCTGCTCTCCTCCTCCTCCTCCCCTTCCACTCTCCCCCAAACACCATGAAACCCACGCACCCCGTCATCCTCCCACCACTCACACCCTCCGAGCTCCTGCACCTCGTCATCGCGCACACGACATACCCAACCACCGTGGTCATAGCATGGCCACGCCGAGAATTCGTCAACGCCCTCATCCAAGACGTCAAGCAGCAGCAGGAAGACGAGCACGAAGACCCCAGCTCCCCGCACCCTTCTCTCCTCCAAGCATCCCTCTTGCAAATCGCCACATCTCGGCACATCAACATCGCCTTCACCCCTACCGTGACCCATCTGCGCGCATACCTCGGCACCTTGTCAATCTTGGACGAGCCGCGAGTCCCTGCGCCGCCTGGGGTTGACACGCCGCCCCCGGCCGCCGAGCTCATGGTCTACGGCATGCTGGAGCTTCACCGGGACGGCATGGACTGGTCCGCGCAAGGACTGGGCACGTCCAGCGCCTTTCTTGTTGAGAGCGCGCTGCGGAACCAGCTGCGGGCCGTCATTGTAGAGCCGAGAAAGGAGGACGACGAGGACGAGCTGCACCGGTCCCTCGAGGAGCATGTGCCCATCTTGTCGGGCACGCCTATAAGGCAGGATGGGTCATGGGGTGGTCCGACAGTGGCCGTGAGTCGCGTCCTGGGCAGCTGGTTTCGGGTCGGGTCTCTGGATTGAGTACATGGAAATTGGTCTTCTGAAGAGAGCAACAGTGTGCTCGTGAACTGTGTCCGGAAAAGAGGGGATGAAACAAGTAGACAAGGATGGCCTCGGCCCTCTGAATCAATCTGGACAAAAATTGAAAATTCAAAACGAGTACGTACAGGCAAAATAGGTTTGTTCTCGTCATTGAGGAATTTCACGCAAGAAGGGAGCACAGATAATAAGGAAACAAACAACATCGGCTCTCGCGGTCCATAGAACCCAGGTTGTCAAGGGGCCCATCTATCTTTATCACCTAATATTCCAGAGAAGGAGAAGGAACAAGAAAATAAAAATTCAGATGGGCAAAATGCAAAATATTAAAAAAAACTCCATACAACGCCAAAGCCCTGGTATCTAATGCGCGCCCAAGCCCTGCCTGATCCTTCCATAGTCATCGTCATCATCATCATAGTAAAGTTGTATTTCTCGCAAGAATCACCAACTCAGCTGATGGACTGCTCCATCTCCGTCATGTACAGTTTGACATGCGACTCCATCTTGAGGTACTCATCGTGCGCGGCATGCACCTCATTCTCAATGTTTTCTTTGAGATCCAGCATCTACACACCATGATTGTTTTGTATGTCAGCTTGCTGCGGCCCTCGTGAAGCGATCAAGCTTGACAGGGGGACGGGGGGGGGAAGAAGAGAAAGAAAGAGGAAAAAATTCACAAAAAAGACGAGATAAAAGGGGTCAAGGGTAAATGGCAACGCACCTTCTTCTCCGTCTGCTCGATGCGCACCCTCCGAATCTCCATCTCCCTGCCCTTTTCCGTGTGTTGCTCCGTCAGCTTGCGATGCATGGCCCGCAGCTCGTGCATCTTGTCCCTGGCCTCTCGGGCCCTGGCATCGCTCTGGTCGCGGAGCTTGCGTGTCCGCTCGGTCCACTTGCCCAGCTGCCGCTGCAGCATCGACTCGGCGCGTTCCATGTCCCTGGCGTTGTTGCCGCGGTCCGTCAGGGCCTCGCGCTGCTTGGCGCGGCGGAGCATCTCGTCCTCCTCCTTGGCGAGCTCGGCGGCGATCTCGTCAAGCATCTTGATGCACGAGGCCACGTCGGCGGCCACGACGGCGAACGAGTCGGTCGACGTCTGCAGCGCGCGGGCCCGCCGGTCCAGGGCGTCAATGTAGGCCTTGTCGTTGCCCAGCATGTCGCGCAGCTCCGCGAGGTTGTCCTGCAGGCCCGACGGGCTCTGGAGCATGTACGGCCGGAGCTTGTTGCTCTCCTGCTTGAGCGTCAGCTTCTCCTGCGTCTTCTGCTCCAGCACGCTCGTCAGCTGGCCCTTGCGGTGCTTGGCGTCGTCGAGCCGCGCCGCCACCTTTTCCTGGTCGCGCCGCAGCTCGAGGAGGCGCTTCTTGAGCTCTTCGTTGCGCGTCGTCTTGTCGCGGACCTGGGCCTCCATGGCCTTGCGCCGGTGTCGCATGTCCTCCAGTCTGCCCTCGTTCTCCTGGTTCTCGGCGTACAGCTCCTCGATCCTGGACTTGGTGGCCTCGGCCTTGTTGAAGTGCTCGTCGATGACGGTCGTCTGCGACTCGCGGAACCGCACAAAGTTGATGAGGTAGCTGAAGATCTTGACCAGCCTCTCGTACGTCGGCTTGTACAGGTCGTTGAAGGTGAAGTCGGTGATGCCGCACTCAAACAGCAGGCGCCGCAGAGACACGAAGAATCCCATCAGGTTGCGCGTGTCCGGGGGCACAATGTCCGCAAACTCTCCGCACACGTCCTCGGCCGCGGCGCGCATCGCCGGCTCGACCGTCTCGCGGGTCGCGTTGAGGAGCAGCTCGGCGAACCACTCAAAGATTTGCTGCACATGCGCCGGGTTTGGTTTCTGCAGGTCTGCGACCGTGAAGTGAATGCCAATGTCGGTGATGCAGCCGACGATTTCGCGGTCTGGCAGACGCATGAAAGCGTCGGCCTCGTCCTCCTTTTTCCGCGAGCGACCCTGCTGCTGGTGTGTCGGTATGATGCTCATTCTCGCATTGTACGCCATTTTGACTGCTGCAGATTCTTTGTTTTTTTTTTCTGTTTCTTCGCAGCTAATATTACTTGTGGCAAGCGCATTGATTGATCGTGTCGAGGCTGTCGTAGTGTGTGCGTCGCCAAGTCGTTCTTTGCCCGTGGCGCGCGTCAACGGCCGTGGTGGGGACGTTGCTATAGGAACGGCGTTTACCCAGTGCCACGTGACCCAATATCTGCTTGAGCTCGACTTGCGCATGTACAAAATGTTTCCAGGTCACAAGTCAAAGTGAAATTCGCGCGGATTTTGAAAAGGGACTGTCAAATCCAAAATGTCATCTGCCTTGCAAAGATACATATACATACGTACATACCTATGGGTGTACACCGCAGCCCATTGAAAATCGAGTCTTGATTCGCCCCAACACAACCTTTCGTCCCTTTATCCCACGCCCTCTCTTCTTCTCTTCCCATCAATACAGCAGCCCCTTACGCGGCAATCTTCTTCAAAGCCTCCAACAACGCAGCCGGATTCGCCCCCACCATCTCATCCACTTTGCGCCCGTCCCGATAGAAGAAGAAGGTGGGCATGGCGCGCACGCCGAGAGCCTGTGTCACGGCCGGGACTTGGTCCACGTCAAACTTGACAAAGTGGACTTTGTCCTTGAAGGCGGCGTCTTCGGAATGTCTAGACCCAGGCAACAACGACATGACATGTCAGCAAAATCATTTCTGATTGTGTTGTGGTGATTGTGTTGTAGAGACAGCTTTGATCGCGTCAAGAAACGACACAGCCAGCAGCTCCTCATCGTAGACAAGTCACTTTCATGCCAAACATTCCAATTCAAAACCAAACAACTTTAAACACGAGAAAAAAAAAGCTGCCCATCTTACTTTTCGAGAATGGGCGCAATGGCTTTACATGGACCACACCACTCGGCGAAGCAATCGACAATGACTCGCTCGTTCTCCGACACGGCCTTTTCAAACTCTTGTGCTCTAGAATGGAGAATCGGACAAAAAGGAACCAGTCAGTCAGTCATGTTCCGAGATTAGGGGAAAACGTCAAAAGGGCCAATTACGTGGTGACGTGGTGCACAATGCGTCTCGGGGCGGATGAGTGGAAAGCTCGTCGGGCTGCGACTGATTGCCGTGCGATGGCGCCCAAAATGTGGTGACTCGATGATAGCATTGTCGACGGATGAGGTGGGAGGGTTGATAAAGTGGGTGGTTTTTCTTGTCATGACGAGCAAAGGCAGTGCAAGGGAAGGGGGGCAGCCAGTCAGCATTTTTTACCCAGCGATTTGCCGCTGCCGATTCGGCGGGAACGTAATCGCGATTTCGATGGTTCGCTTTGAAGCGTGGCATTTGCCATTTCCTGGATGCACTGCATTGTCTATTACTCCATACATTGACTCCTATTTGCTTACACTTAATAAACACTTAATAAATTCAGAAGGAACAAGATTAAAGCAAGGTGAGCAATATCTGCCATTACCTTTATTAAGACTAAAAAAAAAAAAAGAAGAAAAACTAAGGGGGAGATATCATACTGGGGGTGGGAATCTCAAACCAAAAACTTCTCCAAACATTCGCAGATATGCCACGCTCTATTCAAAATGAAAAAAGACCCAGAAGAAAAACAAAGAAAGATAAAAAAGACAAACCGTTACTCCTTCGCCGTCTTGGCCCCAAGATCCCGGCACGCGCCTGCCTGAATTAATGGCAATGGTACAAGGAAAGATGAGAAACAAAGAAAAGGGAACTAAAGGGTTGGTGAAAGACCAGACTGGGTAGACAAAGGGAAACGTGCATGTTCAAGGACCGATTGAGCCATCGCGGGCAAATAGCCTCATGCTCGACGAGCTCCATTCGACACAAGTTTTGTGTGAACCAAAAGTCGCTTGGAAGCGAGGTACCTCGATGCGAGAGCAAAGGAGCGGACGCAGCATATGCTGCTCAAGGAGAGTCGGTTAGTCTCTTTTTCATAACCGGCATTTGACTTGTATCTTGAAAAGCAGAATCCGACAGAAACAAATCTTGCCACGTTGGCCAGGTACCGACGCTGAAGAAAAGGCATGAATCATTCTTATTGTCGGTAAGCAGTGTTTCTTTTTCGTTTTCTTTTTTTTTTTCGGTGGTAATAATCGCGGTGAATATTAGAATGGTGAATATTGATTTCTTTTTCCTTTCTTTTTCTTTTTTTTTTGGGAAATCATTCTTAAATATTTCTCTCTTGTTGTTTTGAGGGGTTTTTTTTGGGGGGGTAAATCCCGACTTGGACGATCCCTGATTCTTTCCTGGGTATGGCAAGGTTCTCGACTCGGACGAGCTTGTTTTCTTTTTTTTCTTCGTCATGATTCTTCTTTTATATTAAACCGCGAATAATGCACCTCGATGTCGTATTTCAGCTTTCGGTAATGATAAGTCGAAAACAATCAGGGCATACCCGAGGCGACGGGCTGGCCGACGGCTGCAAAGGCTGCAGCTTCCAAAACAAAGGAAAATCAAGAGTTTGTTTCTTATAGGTCAACATGGTTGATATGCCGCTTTTTTGTCGAGGCAGGGCTCGAATCGTCCGTCATGCTCCTTTTGGGATGCCGGTGATTATGCGGTGCTGCTGGGTGTGAGCATCTCCGCATCCTCTTCGTCTCCCGAGTCAATGTTCATCAGCCCTTGTCGACTGCGCATGGTGTCTCGGTCAGGAAAATGTGCCTCGACAACCTCGGGTTTGGCACCCACACGCCCCCATCTGGCTTGATTCGTGCTGGCTGTCTCATCGTTTTGGCCGTTGTGGTTGTTGTGGTCGTTTGGACCTTCGAGTACCCCTGCCCCGATATTATCGTGGCTCCTATCGGGAGCTGATAACGACAGGCGTTCGTCCTCGGTGGCGGTGACACCTTCCTGGGCAGAGTTGGTGGAAGAGCTTGATGGGTGTGTATTGTCAGGGGGGTTGATGCGCAAGCTGTCGCGCTTCGCTGACGTCTTCGCACTGGCTACGCGCCCAGACAGCCAAGAGCCTTCAGAATCAATCGACGCGAGCGACATGGACAGGTGTGGCCCCTTTGCTTGCGCTTCTCTGGGCCGCTCCGCAGAGGGTGGTGTGTGGTGCCGCGACGGAGGCGTCCGCCGCGAGGATGCCTCGGTCGACTTCTCCGGCAGAGCAGGGAGCGGCGGCTCGGCTTCGGGGGATTGCATTCTTGAGTCTGGCGGCGAGATGGGAAAGTCCGGCAAGTCCTCTCTGAACCTTGACTTGGTTCGCCTGGGGGTTGCGGACGCTGACTTGCTGCCCGCGTGGTTGGTCAGGCTGGACGGGTCATCGCCCTGCAGCTTGGCCAAAGCCTCCGCCTGGGCCAGTGCCTGCGCGTTGGCCCCGGTCTGCATTTCCTCCCGAGACGTGTTCGAGAAGGAAGATGGACCAGACTGTCTCTTGCTCTTGGTTCCCCATTTGAGAAACGATGCGAAGGACATGCGGCTGCCCGTCCTGTTACTGGCATTTGAATTGTTTCGGCCATATTCCTCCTCGGCCAGACGGTCTTTTTCAGACCCGAGCGTCGACTTGGATCGCGACTTCTTCGCTCGCAGAATCCCCGCCAATCTCGTCGGTTCCTCCGGTTGGGGAGCCGGGGATGAAGCCGGCGCGCTCTCTTGGATTTTGTTGGGATAGGCATCCGCCGTCATGACCATCTCGCCGTCGGGTACCGTCTCGTCGTCCTTGGAGGTTTCTGCCCGTGGTGATACATGCAGAGGTGGCATGCTCGTTGCATCGCTGGGCTCGGCGCGAGCGAAAGCTGGCGTGGCTACCTTCCGTCTTTCGGACGAGGTTGCCGAGGTTGACACAGGCTCGATACCTAGGCCAACGTTGGCCGACTCTCCCCCCAAAGCGCCCGTCTGCCGTTGCTCAGTTGGCGGTGCATCAGATGTAACAGCCTCTGCTTCTTCTCTTCGCTGGCGCTCTGCTCTCCGAGTCAGTCTTCTCTCCATCCGCTCTTGGTCCTGGAGTCTCTTCCTCTCTCTTCTGCGATTATCTCTTTCCATCAATTCCCGCAGATCCCTTGCGTCGAGGTCGTCAGCGAGGTCATCGATGCGTTTCTGCGACTCGACCGGATCTTCATCCATGGGCTCTCGTTTCTCACGTGCCCGTTTCAATGGTTCCATCGCCACCGGTGCGGATGCCCGATATGTTGACGCCCTCGGATTTGAGGAATATCTCAGGGTGGGACGCGGCGCCAGAGCATCCAGCATGGATATCTTGTAGGCAACGGAATCCGACTCGGCCGACATTGCTGACCGCACGGAATCGGGATACGGCAGCGATACTTGCGATGTCGGTTTGTGCTGACGCCCGCCAAGCGTGCTCATTTTCTTGGCCCTTTTCGTACTCTGCTTGGGACCAGAGAGCCCATGGGTCTCCATGGCAGACCGGGACGGCATGCAGACGCTCATGGCCTTGATTTCTGCCTCCCTGTCGTGATCCTCCCGTCTTCTTTTGCTGCTTTTCCTCCTGGTTGGATGCAGAGTTGGTGTGGGCTGCCAGTCTGGGGCATAGGTCTGCTCAGTATTGCGACTGTGTCTGCCCTGGTTCGCCGCCATGGCTTGGCGGCCTTCCCGGTCAATGCGGATGGAGTCATGACGTCCAGGTGAGAAGCTGTATGCGCGCTGCCGCCGTTGCAGCTTGGCCGGTTCTGTCTTGGCCTTCTTGGGCGTGGCCCTTGCCGGAGCGACGTCTGCTTGGCTCCGGAGCGGCGTGACTTCGGTGTCCGACAGGGTAGCGCCCCTTGAGCGTTTGCGGGCGCTCTTTCGCCGGAATGGCCAGAGGGCCATGGTTCCTGGGGCGTCAAAACAAAAGTGTGGTGTCGGTACAAGGCGTGCTACTTGAGCTCCGCGGGGCCTGACGCAAAGCCGATTCTCAAGGGATCCGACAAGTCGACGAATAGCATGATGGACGTGGCGAAGCGGGAGAGATTCGAAATTTCATCAAGCTCCGGCAAGACAGCAGCGGCCGGCCTGAAATGTCGTTGGAGGGGAAAAGACGCGCCGTTGCAAATGGGAAGGGGTGTCTGAACAGCCGAGTGTCGAAGTGTGGTGGCACAAAGAGCCAAAGACGGTTGGGTGGTTCGAAGCAACTGTGTCAACGGAGGACATATAAAGAAAAAAAAAAAAAAGGTTTGACACAGAGACACGTGTCGCGCGCCGAAACTAAAAGCAGGCGGAAAGGTAGAAGATGATGAGAATCAAGCGTTCCTGCGCAATGTCGAGCCGACCTATCACGAGTGAGTCGGTGACCTTTTTTTTTTTTCCTTCCCTTTGTAGCGTGGTGCGTTGCAAGCAGGTGATGTCCACGGTAACCGCAAAGCTCGATGCACAGTGCACAATGAAGCGGCCGCCGAGGATGATGGAGCGAATAAAAAAAAAGACAATGTGTCGATATGACAGGATACGAAGAAAGAGAGGAAATGAGAATCCTGTAGGTGGGACGAGAAGGAGAGGAGGATGAGATTAAGAAGTTTAAGTGAACCTGGGACTGAGAGCGGAGGGAAACGAACTTGCTCGATTGGGGAGACTGGGCGATGGAGAGAGCCGTTCTGGTGGGCGTGGGTGGGCATGGGCATGGACATGGAGGAAGGGCGTGTGTCGGCGCGGTCGTGTGGTAGTGGTGGGTGGGCGTGGGTGGACGTGAGTGGGCATGAGAGTGGGCATGGGCCATGGGCGAGGGGAGAGGGAGAGTCGTGGGGAAAACAGCTATTGAAATGACGGCCATGCCGCCACCCACTCGCTAGCAGCGGTGACTTTGGCACTAGCAAGTACGCACCCAACCCTAAACATCAGATACCAACATTGGAAGGAACTGGGATAGGTGCCCAAGTACCTACTCCGTATAGGCAGTGCGTACATGTAGACCTGCAGGCGATACTAGTGACTGTGAGGGCGCTTTGGACTCGTTTTTGACTTTTTACTCGCTCCTCTTTTGCCTTTGCCAGAGAAAAAAAGAAAAAAAGAAAAAGAAAAAGGCGGCTCTCGCTCGTTCAATGGGTGTCAATCAATCAATCAGTCAATCAATGCGTATACCGATCTTTGCACTCTGAGCTGCCCAGGCCCAGGCCCAGGCCACGATGCCGCCTCCTCCTCCTCCTCCGTCCACAGCAGGGCGGCGGATTCCAAAGGCACAAGCCCATGAGCCAAGCCAACCTCATCTTCCTCTTCCTTCGCAAGGGATCTGCTGACTTGACTCCTTCTGCTGGCCGAATTCCTCCAGAGGCAACTGCCATGCACGGAGCGTTGCTATTTGTATTCATATTCATACAAAAAGCACTAGTGCTCATGCCTTTCGCAGCCAACTATGCGGTCATGACATGGTGGAAGCAACAGGGAGGGGCCGAGGGGGACGATGGCCCCTAGCCTATGGGACAAGGGGGTGTGTGGAACCAAGGCAGTGATGGATGAATGATGAAGAGGCTGTTTAGTCTTTCCGAGCGGGCTCTTGGCGTTCAAATGGATCTTGTCTCCAGCCAGGTACGTGTCGTCAGAACATACAGCAGCACTGAAGGGGGCGGGGAAGAAAGTTGATTCTCTGCAAAGGGGGGGGGGAAAGTGCACCATCGATTCACCATTTGATCTCCCCGTGCCGATCCAGCACGCGTGGTTGACGTGAACCTCGTAGAGCAGCTAGCGCGGATGGTTTGGCTTCACTGTAGTCCGTTTATCGTTGACCGATGCAATCTCTGGGGCAGGGGCAGGGATTGCAGCGTTCAAGCGGTCGGATGGGGTCGATGTCGAGAGTAATCAAACACGGAGCGGCAATACCAAGCTTGACCTTGGATACATGCCGCAATCAGTGCCAACCACCACCACCACCACCACCACTCATACCATTATAGGGCGAATTCGGAAGGGGGCGGGCAAGGTCCCTGAATCAGCAAGCAAGACGTGACGCGACCATGACCGGTGGGATCTACTACTTTCGAAAAGATCCAAGGCATTCCCACTGGCTGCATCTACTGCACAATGACAGACGCTCTGCCTTTGTCGGCGAGTTGCCCGAGTGTCGTCTCTTCTGGAATGCTCCGTAGTTTCCTGAAATAGCTCACGGTCTGGATGCGACATGCGGCAGCCTGTCAACCCGGGCCGTAGAAATCATGAAGGCCACTATTGTCCATGCTCGGCCTGTCGTGAGCCTGGGTTGACGAGGCCAGAAGCTGTTGTCTTGTGTCTATCTGCCAGCCTGCCATTTCACAACAGGGCCGGTTCCTTATTATGATTATTTTCTTTTTTATGTTTGCCTCGGAAACAAATTCGAACACGCTTACTACATGGTGTCCATTATCTTAGGGGATGGGAGGAGGGGGGGGGAAGGGGAAAAAAAAGAAAAAAAAGAGGCGCAACAGGCCCCAGCTTTGCATCATGAGACGTCGCCACTGGACATCACATGCGATGTATTTTTTCCTTTTCTCTGCCTCGCCCTGAGTCCTCGC
This sequence comes from Hypocrella siamensis, assembly GCA_000731825.1. Taxonomy (NCBI): domain Eukaryota; kingdom Fungi; phylum Ascomycota; class Sordariomycetes; order Hypocreales; family Clavicipitaceae; genus Hypocrella; species Hypocrella siamensis. The sequence continues at coordinate 12,517 of JMQE01001357.1, read as the reverse complement.
CCAATGTGAAGCCTTATGCGCTTGGTTTCGTCACATCCTCAGACAGGTATTTGGGTTCTTCGCCCGTCATGCGCAGGACGGGGAGCTCCCAGCAAAGAATATAAGCCGACCGTGAATTGAAGGCGGCAACATGCTGACGACTGCTAAAAGCGCAGGTCCGTCCATCTCCCCCATCCCATCCGGAAGTGGCTGTGGTGGTCTCCGGATGCGGCGCGAAGCCTGGCAGCTGATTGGACTGCCTTCTGCTGGGTCTGATTGGTAGCGTGCCTTGGAGGATTCCCATCCCAGCACGCCAGCCGCAGGGAGGGGGGGGGGGACGGATGACAGCCTTTCTTTCCCGACAGGGCCCTGAATATTGAATGCAGCCCCGGCAACCCTTCAGATATATGTAGGTCGTACATAGGTATGTAGGTACGCATGGCTGTGTCTCATTGCATCGAAGCCGAGTCGCACGCACGAGAGGTTGAATTTCCACGTGGAGGGGCGTGCAATGCTCGTCTTGGCGAGTGGTGCCTGAGGTGCTACGTACTAGGTAGATACGACTTGTCGCCCTACCCTACGGTGGGATTGTCAGGCTCCTGCCTCGCGAAATGTAAGAAAGCAGAGCATAGAGGTATCATGTTGGCGATTTGAATGGGTCATTGGCTTGCCGGCCAGCAAGCATTCCGGGCAGTTTCCTTGTTCTCGCATTATTCCGACGTAGATATGGAAATGGAAGACATACTGTACGTGTCCTCGGAGGACAGTCAGATGGCAGAAGCACGTTATCCCATCACTGGGATTGGCTCTCCCCCCACCAGCCAGGCCGACGATACGAGGAGGGGCAAGCAGCATGCAAACATGGGGCCATTCTTTGAAGCTGGCCACTTTCATCCACGACATGACTATATTACCTGACGAAGTAAGAGAGAAGCTTCTAAAAAAAAAAAAGAAGCTTGATCCCTCCAGAAGGAACCATGGTCGACAACATCGTCATCGTTGGGTACACCACGTCCCCTTCCCGTGTGGCTCGGCGCACTTGATTTAAACTAATCAGGCTTCTAGGGCAGGAGTGAGCGGCTTGACATCAGCACTGCTACTGTCAAGAAGTCAAGCGAACCAGATCACGGTAATTGCCAAGCATATGCCGGGAGACTATGATATTGAATACGCGTCTCCGTGGGCTGGCGCCAATTTCCTACCGTGAGCATGCGCAAGCACCCAAGACATCCTGCAGCGCACGGCGCCACCGACCAAGAAGCTGATCAGCCTGGGGTGTGATTTTGGTGACGGCAATTTTAGTATGTCAACCAGAGAGAACAGCAGGTGGGAGAAAAGGACCTGGCCTGAGATGAAGCGGCTCGCAGAGGAAGTGCCCGAAGCGGGAATTCATTTTCAAAGTAAGCCCCTAAGCGTCCATGACACAAAGACCTGTTCCCGCTGAGTGGCTTGGAAAAACAAAGCGTCACGAATATTCAGGCGCGACAAGGACATGCAAGGAGCCGAGTGTCCCGCAGACCCCATGTTTGACCGCGACCCGTGGTTCCAAACTGTGCTACCCAACTACAAAGAAGTCGACGCCACCGATGTTCCAGAGGGGTACGATTCGGGCTGCGAGTTCACAAGCATATGCATCAACACGACAATGTACCTCAACTGGCTCGTAGGACAGTGTCTCCGAAACGGTGTCGTCTTCAAACGGGCCGTCATCTCCCACATCAACGATGCCAAACGCTTCAGTAGTCATCCCGGCAAGCCAGCCATTGTGGTCAATGCCACAGGTCTCGGATCTCTCAAGCTAGGAGGAGTGCAAGATGACTCCCTGGCCCCTGCTCGGGGCCAAATCGTCATCGTGCGCAACGAGCTTCATCCCATGTACACCACGTCGGGGACAGACGATGGTACGACCGAGATGCTTTACACGATGCAGCGTCCCGCAGGAGGTGGCACTGTCCTTGGAGGGACGTACGAAATTGGCAGCTGGGAGTCTGTGCCGGATCCCAACATTGCGCTCCGCATCATGCGCCGCGTCGTGGACATGTGTCCCGACATTGCCAGCGGCAAAGGGATAGACGGACTGAGCATCGTTAGGCACGCCGCTGGTTTACGGCCGTACAGAAAACTCGGTGTCAGGGTGGAAAAGGAGAGACTGGACGACGGCACGTGGCTTGTGCACAACTACGGTCATGCGGGATGGGGGTACCAGGGCTCGTACGGCTGCGCAGCAGGCGTGGTTGAGCTGGTCAAGGAAATTTCAGAAGCAGAACGGGGAGGATTCGGCGGATGAAACGAGGCTTTTTCCAAAGGGATTCGAGCTCTTGTCAAGTCACCTGCGTAGAGGCATGCATCTGCAGCCACGTGCCCGTGTCAGACATGAAGAAAAAGGGAAGGAAGATGATAAAAATAACAACAGATTAGATAAAATGCCATCAATCAGAACTGCCATGTCTGCTCGACAACTCCAAATGAAACATATCCAGCTACCTCAAACAATATGTACATAAACCCACTGTGTGTAGCTATAGTACCTTTTACGAGGGTGTCAAGACGTCCACGCGCTCCGTGTGCCCCGCCTTCCCCAGGTGGCATACCAAAAAAAAAAGTCAAGCTCCTGCCTGCACCTGCAGCCTTCATACACAAGCTACTACGTACCTCTTCGCCATCTCACTTCGAAAATACCACCACATACTACTATTCATACATACCTGCCTGCCATTTTCACCCCGATTTCTTCCCCCCCTCTCCCCCTCAGGAAGACGCAGACCCCTCCCCATGCCGTCGTCACCATGGTCTCTCCAAGCGAGCCCCTCCACAAGCAGGCATGGCACCTGGTCGTCGCCATCGCCAGCGGTCGGCATGCGCTGTCCAAGCTCGTCCCCCTGACGCTGTGGCTCGCAGACGCCGTGCTATGCGGCCTGGTGATTTGGAAAATCCCCTGTAAGTGCCCTCCCGCAGGAGTAGGAAAGAGAAGAAAAACAAGCACACCAAACTGGCAAAGAGAAGTTATTTGCTCGGGGGTAACCAAAGGAAAAAAACCACATGGCAAGACACGGAAATCGACTGGGTCGCGTACATGCAGCAGGTTGAGCAGTTTGTCGCGGGACAACGAGATTATTCCAAGATGGAGGGTGGCACGGGACCGCTTGTCTACCCGGCTGCTCATGTGTATACCTACACGGGACTATACTATTTGACTGATCGGGGGAGGGACATTCTCTTCGCGCAGCAATTGTTTGCCGTCTTGTACATGGCTACGCTGGCGGTGGTGATGCTGTGTTATTGGAAGGCCAAGGTTGGTTCTGGTCTGGATGGTCCTTTTACTCTCCTCTTCCCCCCCCCCCCCCCCCCCCCCCCCCTCTCTTCTTTTTTTTTTTTTTTTTTTTTTTTTTGTAAGGAACGAAAATCACGGGTATCGACTTGTGTGATGCCGACAGATGAGAGCTGTTGAATTTACCATTTTTGGCTAATGAGCACGCGGATAGGTCCCGCCGTATATTTTCCCGCTGTTAATCTTGTCCAAGCGCCTGCATAGCGTCTTCATCCTCCGCTGCTTCAACGATTGCTTCGCCGCCTTCTTCTTGTGGCTCGCCATCTTTTGCTTTCAGAATCGGCAGTGGACTCTGGGTTGTCTCGCGTACAGCTGGGGTTTGGGCATCAAGATGTCGCTGCTGCTCTCGCTTCCCGCCGTGGCCATCGTGCTGTTCCTCGGACGCGGCTTCGGCGGCAGTCTGAGACTGGCGTCGCTCATGGCCCAGATGCAGGTTGCCATGGCCATTCCCTTCTTGTCGACGAATTGGAGAGCTTACCTCGGCAGGGCCTTTGAGCTCTCACGACGCTTCAAGTTTGAGTGGACGGTGAATTGGCGCATGATGGGCGAGGAAGTGTTTCTCAGCAAGCAGTTTGCTCTGACGTTGCTGCTCCTGCACGCGCTTGTGCTTCTGATTTTCATCACGGCCAGATGGCTTCAGCCTGCTGATCGGTCCCTGGCGTCGCTGATCGGTCCGATGCTGCGCGGCAAGTCGCCCTTCATCACCCGGTCGGACGAGCTGCGCGTGTCCAGCAGAGTCAACCCCGAGTATGTCATGACGACGATTCTCTCGGCAAATGTCATTGGCCTCCTCTTTGCCAGGTCGTTGCATTATCAGTTCTATGCCTATCTAGCTTGGGCGACGCCGTATTTGCTGTGGAGAGCTTGGCCCTATGCTGCCGTCGTCTATTTGCTGTGGGCAGTACAAGAAGCCGCTTGGAACACCTTTCCCAGCACTGACCTCAGCTCCACCGCCGCGGTGAATGTGCTTCTCATCACCGTCGTAATGGTCTACTTTGGCACGTCGAACTCGACCAAGGAAAAGAAAGCAAAGAGGACGTGAGACGCAATGTTGTCGCGGTCTCAATCGTCTTCTGAATCGCTAGGCGGCATCTTGCCGACGTTGGAGTCGTCGCCGTCGTCATCATCACTAAACTCGTACATATTCTTTCTGAACTCCCCTGGCCTAGATGCGGAGAAATTCAAGTTAGCCATCTGCAAGCGTTATCCGTGCCCGCATACTCTGGTCTCCTTCCGCCTTTCTCTCGTCTCTCTCCCTCTCTCCCTCTCTCCCTCTCCCCCCCCCCTCTCTTTTTGCTACGTACCAGTACGGCTGCTTGCGCCAGAGCTTTTCGTCTCGAACCACGTTTACAATTTCGCCGTCAGCACGACTGTCACTGGATTTGGGAGTATATCTTTCGGCCAACGCATATCCGCCGCGCTTGATCCAGATTGTATTCCGAAAGCGCTGCGCAAGCTCCAACACGACTGTCTTTCTGTCAGGCAGCTCGCATGCATAGAGGTTGTTTCCCTGGGGCTTGACGACTCGAACAAGAGACTGATTGGGCTCAAGCCTGTCTGGAGGGTTTATCGTCTCTTCGGCGGCTGCGAGCACATGATGCTTCGTCTTTCCCATGGTGGGGGGGCTTCGCAGTAAGGGCCAGCTTTTGGTGGTGAGAGGGTGAAGAGAAAGAGGTGCAGATTTGAGAAAGTTTTGGTGGATCCCGGAGTTAGTTCTTCACACGGAGTACGTATAGTACCTGGACAGAGCTGCAAAACAAGCAGACGAGCGAGGGGTAGAGTGGGGTAGAGCAAGGTATGGAGGGTTGCGATTGCGAGTGGCGTTGGCCATCAACTTTGATACGCACCCGGAATATCCCCATTGGGTGACACCGCCATGTGTGAGCCAGACACTCTGAGAAGATATTGTTCGTTGGGAAAAAAAAAAAGTTCTGTTTCCAGGTAAGTTATCATCCGGAAGCTGGAACCGGACGACCACTTCCTCTTGCTCAAGACTGTGCGACACGCAGACGCGCAGACACGGCCTGCCAAGCGATCGGCCTACTTTGAGATCCAATCAACGTTTCCTCCCGTTCGCGATGAGATCAATCTGCATTATCTCGGACGGTCATGTGTCGAATGTCACTCCAGTAGTACGTACACGCTTGACGATGATTCTGGCTCAATGGGAATCAATAGCTCGGGCCAGTTGACGCCCGAGCTTCACCGATCTTGTCAGACAGAAGCCATGGAATCTAGGCTTGTACCGTGGCCCGCACTGCCACACGCGTGAAGTATTGTGGATAAGAGGACTGTAAGGTGTGGTGTCGTGATCGTACCTTTTGTGGTTCCTCCGAAGCAGACCATTCTGTAGCTGCCCAGGTACAGTAAGTAGGTACTAGGTTTTCAGGTAGGTTTCTAGGTTGGTCTGGACATTTTCATTCCTTTCAAAAGCTGAGAGACTCTTTCCTCCAAGGAAGGGGTAAAAAAAAACCTGCGTCGCGCATTTTCTAGCATTGATCTTCGTCCCAAACTTCATTTTTCCGCAAGAAAGACTTCACGACGATCAGGCTGCTGCCACCGACCAGACACTTTCATCATGGATGCGACCGTGTTTCGGGCCGTGGTTCAAGTCGAGCCCTCGTCTTCAGACGACAATGCCAGCGCTCATCCGGTCGCGCCGAAAAAGGCCATTCATCGCACTCATCCCATCCTGCCCATCCAGGACAGACGCTCTATAGAGCTTCAGGACCTGCCGACGACGCCGGGGGAGGACTTGGAAATGAGCAGACCCGACTCCCCTACGGAGCTGGTGGAGACGACCATGAGCGTCTGGGATCCCTACATGAACCGGTTTCGGTTCCTTTCGTTGTGTTCGAGCATCCTGACGGTCGGGCTCAATGACAGCGCGGCCGGTGCCTTGATCCCTTACATGGAGACGTGAGTGTGCCCCGGAACACCGTTCCTTTGGAAACGGCTCGCCCTCCCCCTTTCTTCTTTTTTTTCCCCCCTTCGACGACACTGACGCAATCGTCTAGATATTACAACATTGGCTATGGCGTGGTGTCGCTCATCTTCATCGGCCAAACGGCAGGCTTCATAGCATCCGCGATACTCCTCGACACGATGCGCGCCAGACTGGGCCGGGCGAAGCTGCTGGGCCTGGCGCAGGTCTGCGTGGCCCTGGGGTACATCCCGCTTGTGGCCACGGGACCCTTTGTGCTCGTCATCTTCTCATTCAGCCTCGTGGGATTCGGCATCGCCATCAGTGCCGCCATTGGCAACACCTTTTGCGCCGTCCTGCAGAACGGCACCTTTGTCCTGGGCCTGCTGCACGGCGTGTACGGCATAGGCGGCATATCGGGACCTCTGATCGCCACGTCGCTGGTGAATGTGGCCAAGGTGGTCTGGAGCAGGTACTACTTTGTGGCCCTGGCGGCCGCGCTGGTCTCGCTCGCCCTGACCATGTGGTCGTTTTGGAACTTTGAGCGGGAGCAGAGTCCTGCTGCCAGGGCACGCGAGGCCCGGCCCGAGGGCTCCTTTTTGCGAGGCATGGTCTCGGCGCTGAAGCTGCGCGTCGTCCTGCTCGGAGCCATGTTCCTCTTCGCCTACCAGGGCGTCGAGGTGTCCATCTCGGGATGGGTCATCTCCTTTCTCATCAACGTGAGGGGCGGCGACCCCTCGAGTGTCGGGTACGTCTCTTCGGGGTTCTGGGCCGGCATCACCGTCGGACGCTTCCTGCTGTCCAGCCTGGCCGGGCGCGTCGGCGAGAAGAAGTTTGTGTACGGCCTGGTCGTGGGCGCCATCGCCTTCCAGTCGCTCGTGTGGGCGGTGCCCAACATTGTGGGCAACGCCGTCGCCGTGTCCATCGTCGGCCTGCTCCTCGGTCCCATCGCCCCCTGTTCTGCCATTGTCTTCATCCGCGCCATGTCCCATCGCGATGCCCTGAGCGGCATGGGCACCATCAGCGCCTCGGGGAGCCTGGGTGGCGCCATCACCCCTTTCCTGACTGGTCTGCTCGCCCAGGCCTCGGGAACGTACGTGCTGCATCCCATTGTCATTTGCATGCTCGTCTTCATGCTGGCATGCTGGTACGCAGTTCCGACGGAGGAGAAGAAGACGGAGTAAAGGGATCAAGTGCACTGAAAAACATGTTGCAAGAAGCTTGGTGCATAATGGGATGAGACAGAAGTAAAAAAAAAAAAACAAGACAAAAAGAGAAGCTGGGGGACATGGGCTGAGCCGCGGATATGGGGACAAATTGACAAAAGGGTATCAAGATGGCAGCTGAGGCAGCAATGTTGCCCGATCTAATAATGACATGGACTGTTTCTAGAACTTTTGGATTTCCGCCATGATGAGAATTCTATCGTTGAAACTGTCTCCTCGTACAAGTTCAAGTCTCCGAGATCTCTTCTATGCTCCGTGCCAGCCCTCGTCTCGAAGCAGAGCAAAAAAAAAAAAAAAGACACCGTCTCTTGTTCTATCCAATTCTACTTTCTCTGGGAGAGCGCATTCAAAAACACGTGCATGCTTCAGCGCGTGATACAGGTCCTTGTGGATCCTGAGGACATGGACGTATTTTGAAGTCGCTCCCCGTAGTTGCCCAAAATTCTATTCTAAATGAGAGAATATTCTAAATGAGAAAAAAAAAAGGCAATGTTCAGGGTCAAATGTGCGCAACGACGTCCGACGCTCATCGTCGCAAAGCCACTCACAAGCGGCCCTTGGCAGCATCTTGCACGGAGATCTTGCCAGCGGCAATGTCCTTGACCGTCTGGGTGATGCTGGTCCAGTCCCTAAAGGTGACAAAGGGGACCTTTTCGTTTTCGCAGTACGTGACCAAGTCTAGCACAAGAGGAATGGTCAGCCTGATTCATGGCACAAAGGGCGAGTGCTCCCTGGCCGACTTACCTTTGTCAGCCTTGGCGAAGAGCAGATCCGTCTCCTTGGCCGCAGAGAGGTCGGAAACACCGTCGCCGGCGTAGAACATGATGGGGCGGTTGGGCAGGGAGGAGTATTTTCGAATCTCGATGGACTTGTCGTGGCCGTGAATACTGGAAAACGTGGCAAAAACGATGTGTGAGCATGTTGAAAGCACATTCATGATGTGCAACGAGACAAAGAACCTCGTGTGTGTGTGTGTGTGTGTGTATATGTGTGTGGAGAGAGAGAGAGAGAGAGAGAGTGTGTGTGTGTGAGAGAGCGACGAACCTGTCATCGTGGAATTTAATCTGCCACCCGCCCTTCTCGTTGATGCTCTTGCCCTCGCGCGGCCTCACGTCGTTGCTCACAATCTGGATATCCCACCCCGGACCAAGGAGCTTGTCCAGCAGGGCGCGAATGATGGGCGTCATGCCGCCGCTCAGGATGACAATGGGCACATTGTTCTCGCGCGACCAGTCGTAAAACTCTTTGAAGCCGGGATCCAGCTTAATGTTGTTGAGGAGAATGTCGATGCACTCGTTGTAAGGCGTCGTGACGCTGTCCATCATCTCCTGGAACGAGTCGCGGAAGTGCTTCTTGCCAAAGAGCACGTCCTTGTTGCCCTGGCGGCGCAGCTCGACGCCGAAGCCCAGATTGTCCGTCATGAAGTCATTTGAGTCGGCGGTGGTGACGGTGCCGTCAAAGTCGGTGAAGAAGATGAATTTGGGGTTCTTGGCCAGCGCGGGCGTGTCTGAATTGGTGGAACCCATGATGGCGGTTTCTTTCCGTCTTTCCGTCCTCTCTTTTTCTTCTTCTTCTGTGCGTGCGACGAGGAGTGAATCGTTGAGGCGAGGACTGGTTCTTCTTTCCTTTTCTCTTCTTTCCTGGTTTTTCGTCCTACGTTGTCTGAAATCTTGGTCGGGAAGAGTGGAATTGTTCGAGATGGACGAGGGTGGGCACGGTTGGGTTGACAGATCTAAAGAAGCAGCGTCGTTGCTAGCCAATGGAGGGTGCTATGTATCCAAGTCAAGGGTCCAATTGAAACCAAAATTTTGACAAGCAAACTTCATCCCTAGCCTAGTCTTTTGTACCAAAGCGTCCAGTGCGGCTTTTACGCACGCCGCCTTGGCCCTTTTTTTTTTTCGCTCATGCGCGGACTCGGCCCCGAATATGTCGTCACTGGAGGGGCGGCGGTTGCATCGCTGGCGGAAACCCTCTAAGGGGACGAGGGAGGGGGGCGGGACTGCCGTGTTCCCAATCCCCCATCCCCCCTACCCCCCCTAAACCCCCGGAAATGGGAGCTTGCGTGGACCGCTGATTACCGACGGATAGCCCGTCCTGACCCTCCCGAAGGCGGTCAAGTTCATGCGGGCCACTTGTGTGTGCCTGAGTTACGAGGTCTCCCCCTGATACGGCCGGGCAGAAAGAGAAGCTCCGCGATGTGCTGCTGCTGACCAAGGAAAAAAGTTGGATAGTCGTTGTGCAGTTGAATCCGTGTTCTGGCAGTTTGTTTGCTTCCCAGTCTCACAACGCCATGCGCCCCCTTGGCGGCTCCATGGCTCGGCTCGCATGGGCAGACAGTCGGAGAGCTTTGCTGCTGCAACGCGGCGACCGTAGAGGTGTGATGCCAAGGAGCGTACAGCCAGCTGTCTCACGGACGATGACGACGACGACGGGGAGGACGAGCTCGCATCATCGATCCCGACGGCCAGTATTTGGGTTGCAAGCACGTCTCTTCTCCTCACAAGACACGCCAAAGGGCACTTCGCCGCCGCAATCGAGCTCGAAGGAGAATGATGCACATTCGCGAAACGGTGGTTCTGCGACGACACGGCCGGCGGACGCACCTGCAACAGAGCTGCCCTCGGTGACTGACAGCCGTCGCAGCGACTTGAACCAAAAGTTCAGTCACATCATGGACAACGTGCAGGCTCGCGTCCTCACGGCGTCCCAGACGCTCAACGACATCACCGGCTACTCGGCCATCGAGGGCGTCAAGCGGGACAACGAGGCTCTGGAGGCCCAGCTGTCCGACGCCCACGCCCGGGTCAGCGCCGCTCGCCAGGCGTACAAGAGCTCGAATACGAAGCGGGCCACCACACAGCGCGAAGTCACCACTCTGCTGGCGCGAAAGGACACCTGGTCGCCCGTGGACCTGGAGCGATTCACGGAGCTGTACCGAGCAGACCATGTGCTGGAGGGCGAGGTGGCAGCCGCGCAGGAGGCCCTGACCGAGGCCGAGGCCCAAGAGCAGAACCTGAGCCAGCGACTCAACGCGGGCATTCTGAAGCGCTACCACGAGGAGCAAATCTGGAGTGACAGGATACGGCGGGCAAGCACATGGGGCACGTGGGGGCTCATGGGCATGAACTTTGTGCTCTTTGTCGTCTTCCAATTCTTTGCCGAGCCGTGGCGAAGGAGACGGCTCGTCAGGGGTGTCGTCGACGAGGAAAAGCGCGTGTTGGAAGAGGTTCGTGGAGAGCTCGAGGCCGTCAAGCTGTCCTTGGCCAAGCAAGACGAGGCCAGGCTGGCTACGAGTGCGGAAGAGACGGGCCTCACGGTCGCGGCCACTAAACACGCGACTGCTGCTGCTGCTGCTGCTGCTGCTGCTGCTGCTGCTCCTCCTCCTTCTCCATCAATCTTCGCTCAAACAAAGTGGACAGAGCTGTTGAGGGATCCGTCGAGATGCAAGGCCTTCGCGGCGGATCTGTTTAGCGAGAGAAGGATTGACTTGCGGATGAAGGATGCGTCCGCGCTGGCTTTGCAGGGAGCGGTGACGGGTGCTGCGGCGGGGGGCATCGCCATGCTGCTAGTCATGAGAAGCTCGTAAAGCCACGTCAAGATCTTGCCTAATACTTTTTCGCCTCAAGGCTTCATACGAGGCCCACATCGTGTTACGATACCATTTATCTAACTCAAGAAAAGGACTTGAGGATTCATGACAGTTACTTGGGCACCAGAACAAAATCTTTGAAAAGACGCACTTGCGATGAAGAGCAGACATCACGACGATTGGATTTCAAACCGGAAAAAGGCCGACCCGTTTGTCGCGTGGCGGATGGATCATGGTCCATGGGGGCTGCGTCGGTGCTAGCGCTCCCTTGCGCCACTCTCTTTAGTGATGAGGATGGAATCAAATCAACTCAAATAAGTGGCACTGTGGCGGAGTTTGGCTCATTGGCCTGTCACACCTGTCTTGATAGGGCAGATAGGCAGATAAGCAGTTAGGCAAATCAGGCAGATTAGGCAATCGATGCAATTGAAGACGGCAGGAGCAGTAGGCAAGTCTTGCGAGAAGAGGAAGAGGAAAAAAAAAAAAGATCAAAAAAGCAGAGAGAGTGCATCATCTATTGTGGCATTCACCTTTGATCTGCGGGACAGAGGGGGCAGAGGGCCGCAGATGAGGGGCCAGAGACAGGACGAAGAATCAATATCGGAGAGACAAAGCGAAAGAGGAGAGAGAGAGTTGGAAGTGTTGGATCCTTGCGACCGGGATCAGCAAGGCTGAGTCAAATCAGCATGGTACGACACAAAAGGTTGATACACAGCTTCATGAGACATCGAGCTCGCAAGTGTCCTGGTCTGGTCTGGCCTATTGATACCGGACGAGCGGGAGACTGGTGACTGGGAGTTGCTCCCAAGTCTCTGATGTGTGGCAGCAGCTTGCGAGATTCAGCTAGGTTTCATCCCATGGGAGATTCCAGCAGCAGCACCAGCAGCGACAAAGCCAAACAACAATAGTCAGTCGGGCAGGGATGTGCATGACTGCAGGCGACAGGCGACAGGCGACAGGTGGGCAGCGGCCACGAGTCGGCTGCCCGAAACCCCAGTACAGCATTTGAAATGGCAATCTGCAAGCCAAAAAAAAAGGGCGAAACAGGGACTTGGTTGCTTTTAGTCTTGACCGAAAACTGCTCTGGCGTGACAATTTTTTTTTTAACTTCGGGAGGGGGGAGTGAAGTTTTCTTTCCTTCTTTTATCTAAGTAAGGAAAAAAAAAAGTGCTTGCTTGTTCACCTAGGAGCACCAAAACATTCATGTAGGAGCCTTCGGCTGTTTATGTACCTACCTACCTATTACCTACCTAAGTACATAACCTACTCTACTTTTTTCTTCTTCTTTTCTTTAAAGCAGTGCTTTTCACCTCTTTACACTTCATTTATTCTTCATAGAAAAGAACATTTGATAGATAGCAGAATATTCCGCCAGATTCATCACGGTCCCCAACGAGCTTGCCAGCTGGCCTGTCGGGTTGCACGGCGCCCAAAGGCTGCGCTGCGCTGCGCTGCACTCCCCCCCCCCCCCC